>VMBQ01006774.1:12039-50663 GCA_007657795.1 Dreissena rostriformis | reverse complement strand
AACATATATTTTGTTTAAGGATGGGTGCAAATCGGACGGATAAACATACAACTATACAAAGGGCCATTACTCCGTTATTAACAGATGGTGTACAATGCCATTTGGCGTGCATCATCGTCTTATCCATATATATACTCATACCAAGTTTCAATGAAATCCGCCAAAGCACTTCCAAGATATGGCTCCGGACACAAAAGTGCCTATAGTAAAAAGCATTTTTTCAAGATACAAAGGGCCATAACTCCATTATTAACAGATGGTGTACAATGCCATATGGCATGCATCATCGTCTTATCCATATATATACTCATACCAAGTTTCAATGAAATCCCCCAAAGCACTTCCAAGATATGGCTCCGGACACAAAAGTACCTATAGTATAAAACATTTTTTCAAGATACAAAGGGCCATAACTCTGATATTAACAGATGTTGTACAATGCCATTTGGCGTGCATCATCATCTTATCTATATATACACTCATACCAAGTTTCAATGAAATCCGCCAAAGCACTTCCAAGATATGGCTCCAGACACAAAAAAGCCTATAGTAAAAAGCATTTTTTCAAGATACAAAGGGCCATAACTCCATTATTAACAGATGGTGTACAATGCCATTTGGCATGCATCATCTTCTTATGAATATATATAATCATACCAAGTTTCAATGAAATCCGCCAAAGCACTTCCAAGATATTGATCCGGACACAAAAGTGCCGGACAGACGGACGGACGGAAGGATGGCCGGACTGACAGCCGGACAGCCGGACGGACAGACAACGCCAAAACAATATCCCTCCGCCTCTGGCGGGGGATAACAATCCGCCAAAGCACTTCCAAGATATGGCTCCGGACACAAAAGTGCCTATAGTAAAAAGCATTTTTTCAAGATACAAAGGGCCATAACTCCATTATTAACAAATGGTGTACAATGCCATTTGGCATGCATCATCTTCTTATGCATATATATACTCATACCAAGTTTCAATGAAATCCGCCAAAGCACTTCCAAGATATTGATCCGGACACAAAAGTGCCGGACCGACGGAAGGACGGCCGGATGGACAGCCGGACGGACAGCCGGACGAACAGCTGGACGGACGGACAACGCCAAAACAATATCCCTCCGCCTCTGGCGGGGGATAATTAAACAAATTATCATATAATAGGCAAAATAAGTCTTCATGCATAAAGCTCATTCACTGCAAGCATTTTTTATATTTGTTATTTTATAATGTCTGTCTAATGACAACAATTTCAGACTAAGTGTTTGGTAACTTAAGTTTTGAAACAATGTTTCAGGGAACAAGGGAAGTAATAAATAAAACCATGTTTCAAGCCAGAGGTCTTGTAGATTATTAATTATCTAGCACATATGTCACACAACACATGTTGCAAGATGTTACAAGATTTCCTGGATAGTAGTTAATAATTGATTATGACTGCACAGCTCAGGGTGAGAAAAAAGATTACCAGACCAAAAATAGCAATGTCGGTGAATAGAGAGGCATGTAAAAACAGCATTACATAAAAGTGTATGAAACTGTATGAAACTTTAGAAGTAGATATGGTTTCATCATTTTTTGGAGGAGGTGGACATTTTTTTTATTTTTTTTATCTATTTTTAAAGAGATATTTAAATATTGCATGACCCTGTGACCTTGAGCTTTGTCCTGTTGCTCTGAAAAATCAATATGGGTCTTAATTGTATAATGAGGTTTTCATGTTAGCAGCCCTTTTGACCTTGACCTGTTGACCTGACCATAAAAAAAACCTCTTCCTTTCATTCCAAGTAACCAACATACCAATTTGCATGATAGAACTTCAAAGAGTTCTCTAGACATGGAGCAGACAAAAAATGTCTATAACTCACATAACAAGCCCCTAAGACTTTAAAGGAAACATTTGACCTATTGTCCTTAAAACTGATGGGCATTTTCTTTGATGACAAGTAAACAGCAAATTTGCATAATTTTAGGTCAAAGGGTTCTCCAGATAGGTGCAGAACCATTTTGGTCAACATTTCATGTTACAAGCCCCTATTACCTTGACCTTTGACTTAAAAATTGTAAGGCATCTTCCTTTTATCCCAAGTTTTTATCATAACAATTTGCTTGTCATATATAAAAGCATTCTCTTAATATCACTTGAAAAATAAATAATCTATGCACCAACAAACAAGCCATCGGACAGACCGATGGAAAGGTGCAAACCAATGTAACGCAGCTTCTTTAAAGGGGGGCATAATAATAACAAGAGCTTCGCAGTCGGAGACAGATGCCAAAACAGGGCCTTGACACAGGATTTTTTGCAACAAAACTGACCATAAGAGTTAATCTTAGCATATTAGTGGGACTAAGCCACTTAAATCAAACTTAATGTCACAGTGACCATGACCTTTGAACTAGTGACCCCAATTTCAATAGGGGTCATCTACTGTCCACGGCCAATGCACATGTGAAGTATTAAGCCAATCGGTCAATTTGTTGAAGAGTTATTGATCGGTAACGATGTTCACACTTATTGTGACAATGACCTTGACCTTTGACCTAGTGACCCCAATTTCAATAGGGGTCACCTACTGCCCAAGGCCAATGCAAATGGGAAGTATCAAGCCAATCGGTGAATCAGTTGACAAGTTATTGATCGGAAACGATTTCAAACTTAGTGTGACAGTGACCTTGACCTTTGTCCTAGAGACCCCAATTTCAATAGGACCCATGAATTGTCCAGCGCCAATGCACATGGTAAGTATCAAGCCAATCGGTCTGTCCGTTCACAAGTTATTGATCGGAAACAATTTTCACTCATTGTGTGACAGTGACCTTGACTTTTGACCTAGTGACCCGAATTTCAATAAAGGTCATCTATTGGCAAAGGCCAATGCACATGGGAAGTATCAAGACAATTGGTCAATTTGTTCCAAAGTAATTGATCAGAAACCAACTGGTCTACCAACAGACTGACCAACCTTTCACTCTTAGTGTGACAGTGACCTTGACCTTTTACCTAGTGACTCCTATTTCAATAGAGGTAATCTACTGGTAAAGGCCAATGCACATGGGAAGTATCAAGCCAATTGGTCAATTCGTTCACAAGTTATTGATCGGAAACAAACTGGTCTACCGACAGACCAACCGACAGACTGACCGACTGACATCCAGCACAACAATATACCCCCTCTTCTTCGAAGGGGGGCATAAAAATGAGAAACATTTGTTGTTTTTTTCTTCAATTTAAATAACTTTGGAATAATTAACTTTCTATTCACTTTTTGCGTTTCACAACCACTGTTAGTCCTTTCTATTCTATTGAAATTATCCAACTGTTGAATACAACCATTTTAACTGAAGGAAATCCATGCCTATTTCGTCTTCATGTGTTTAAAATTGAACATGGTCCAAGACTATTGCTACAAAATATCACACACAAAAGTCATGTCCAAAAGGTCAGTATTGTACAAAATATAACACATAAGTTTCATATCCAATAGGTCAGTATTGTATATTGCTACAAAATAACGCACACAAGTTTTATGTCCAAAAGGTAAGTATTGTACATTGTTACAAAATATCACACACAATTTTCATTTCCAATTGGTCAGTATTGATTATTGCTACAAAATATCACACATAAGTTTCATGTCAAATAAGTCAGTATTGTACATTGCTACAAAATATCACACCCAAGTTTCATGTCCAACAGGTCAGTATTGCATATTGCTAAAATATATCACACACAAGTTGTATGTCCAACAGGTCAGTTTTGTATATTGCTACAAAATATCACACACAAGTTTCATGTCCAAAAGGTCAGAATTGTATATTGCTACAAAATATCACACACAAGTTTCATGTCCAACAGGTCAGATTTGCATATTTTTACAAAAAATCACACATAAGTGTTATGTCCAACAGGTCAGTGTTGTATATTTTGTACAAAATATCACACATAAGTTGTATGTCCAACAGGTCAGTTTTGTATATTTTACAAAATATCACACACATATTTCATGTCGAACAGGTCAGTTTTGTATATTTTTACAAAATATCACACACAAGTTTCATGTCCAACAGGTCAGTATTGTATATTGCAACAAAATATCACACATAAGTTGCATGTTCATCAGGTCAGTGTTGTATATTTTACAAAATATCACACACATATTTCATGTCGAACAGGTCAGTTTTGTATATTTCTACAAAATATCACACACAAGTTTCATGTCCAATAGGTCAATATTGCATATTGATACAAAATATCACACACAATTTCCATGTCTAACAGGTCAGTTTTGTATAATTTTACAAAATATCACACACATATTTCATGTCAAACAGGTCAGTTTTGTATATTTTTACAAAATATCACACACATATTTCATGTCCAACAGATAAGTTTTGTATATTTTTACAAAATATCACACACATGTTTCATGTCCAACAGGTCAGTATTGTATATTTCTACAAAATATCACACACAAATTTCATGTCCAATAGGTCAATGTTGCATATTGATACAAAATATCCAAAATAAAAATCAATAAATAAATCCAAAGAAAAGTAAATTAAGTAATTAAAACTGGTGCAAGCTGCAACAATAATAAGCATTTACAAAAAAAATCACAAACAGACATAACACCAAAGGCAAAATATCAAAATTCCACTCAATGTTCACATTTCTTCAGTAAAAAAATGTACATTCCCCCCAAAAAGCCCTGAACATTTTGTTTACATTCGTTTTCCAAATATCATCCAAATTTGAAAGGAGCACTTTAATTTGAAGAACACTCACAATTTAATGTCACTGAAGATAAAATATATGGCAAAGTTTTCTTCTTATAATCCAATTTTCCTCTTAAGTAAACTTTAACCAAACCAAGGTTTCTAAAGGCTCGCAGCTTGAGCCAAAAAATTAAATATTCCTTTCATAACGAGACCTACAGTGTTTTTTTCTGAACTGCTTTATGGCCTAAGTCACACAGCTACACAAAATATCATGAATAAAACTTAAGCATACAGAAAAATCCGACCATCAAAATAAATATTCGTCTTTAAACCTAACTTTGAAAAAAGTTACAATATCATCAACAGATCAAATCAATCTTATTTATATCATGAATATCTCTTGGTTTGCAAAAGACATTACACAAAAACGTATATTGATGCTTAAAATCTGTATTATGCAAATTGAAATTAGATATAACATATCTGCATTACTTTAAACTCTTCGAACACTTCCACAAAGATGCTATTGAAATACATTTCATATATGCTAAAATCACGTTGGGCACATTTACAGTAATAAACCACCATCATTAATGACCAAAACACATTTATTTGAAACCTCTATTATACACTTCAAAAAAAAAATCTCCAAAATTTATGACATTTTTTGGTCCATGATTTTATCTCCTTGGGCATTAAAATCCGAAAGGTTTCCGAAAGGTCAGGTACAAAAACATTCGAAATCTTCTAACGAGCAAACAACACCATTTTTGTCTGAGATGTATCCAAAAATGGTCTTAATTGGCACTATATAGAGCATTAACCTCTATTTACCCTCACACCATGTATCCGCACAAATAAGTAGAATAACGATTGATGTTTAACAAAATGTATTCTGGATAGATGCCCTGTGCAATATTTCTACCATTCTAATATTTCATATTATGATCAATAAAACATTTCATGACTTTTTTAATGTTTCACAAACGTTTAGTTGCCTAAGAAAAACAAGGCTCTGAACAGATATTTTAATAAAGGGGGAAAACATAGAAATTAAGTATTTTTTTAAAGCAGTGTTAATTTTGTCTAAAAACTGGACTTGAATTGTGTGTATTTTGAAGTTTATGAGCTCCTTCAGAGCCTGAGGCTGCATTATGTGAGGACCTGAGAGTGTCCCAGCAAACCTACCTCATTAACCCTTTGCATGCTGGGAAATTTGTTGTCTGCGAAAATGTCGTCTGCTCAATTTCTAAAATTAGCATTTTCTTCGATTTTTTTTCAAAGAATACTATCAGAATAGCAAACAGTTTGGATCCTGATGAGACGCCATGTTTTGTGGCGTCTCATCTGGATCCAAACTGTTTGCAAAGGCCTTCAAAATCCGGTTCCAGCGCTCAAAGGGTTAACTTACTAGTCTCATGAAACTTGGGGCAAATTTTGAATGTACCTACAATTTCCATCTTTTAGTTTGTGTTTACTGAAAGGCAATTAATTTTGGTGTGGTTTTTTGCTGTGGGAAAGCGGAGTACAAGGAGAACACCCCACCTGTCTGGCATTGTGACCACCAACCTAACTCACAGGCCCCAGACAATTTTAATGGGGATTGAACCCTGATCACCCAAGTGAGAAGCACGTATATTAACCAATGCATTAACTTGACAGCCTGGGCTTAAATTGTGTGTGTGGGGGGTATTTAGAGTTTATTCATAGGTCCCCCTGGGTCTTCACCACTGCATGTATGGGCGGACCAGCCCGTGACCTTTCTCGCAAAAAAAATAGTTTTTACGCCAAATAAGGTCAAATTTTCCCTCGGAATTACTCCAAAGAAATTATTAAACTATATTATTATATTTTCAAAGTATTAACTGCAACATGAAATTCTTACTTATTGAACTGTTCAACTTCTGCTTCAAACAAGGGAAACAACTTGAATAAATTTTAAGATGANATAAGTAGAATAACGATTGATGTTTAACAAAATGTATTCTGGATAGATGCCCTGTGCAATATTTCTACCATTCTAATATTTCATATTATGATCAATAAAACATTTCATGACTTTTTTAATGTTTCACAAACGTTTAGTTGCCTAAGAAAAACAAGGCTCTGAACAGATATTTTAATAAAGGGGGAAAACATAGAAATTAAGTATTTTTTTAAAGCAGTGTTAATTTTGTCTAAAAACTGGACTTGAATTGTGTGTATTTTGAAGTTTATGAGCTCCTTCAGAGCCTGAGGCTGCATTATGTGAGGACCTGAGAGTGTCCCAGCAAACCTACCTCATTAACCCTTTGCATGCTGGGAAATTTGTTGTCTGCGAAAATGTCGTCTGCTCAATTTCTAAAATTAGCATTTTCTTCGATTTTTTTTCAAAGAATACTATCAGAATAGCAAACAGTTTGGATCCTGATGAGACGCCATGTTTTGTGGCGTCTCATCTGGATCCAAACTGTTTGCAAAGGCCTTCAAAATCCGGTTCCAGCGCTCAAAGGGTTAACTTACTAGTCTCATGAAACTTGGGGCAAATTTTGAATGTACCTACAATTTCCATCTTTTAGTTTGTGTTTACTGAAAGGCAATTAATTTTGGTGTGGTTTTTTGCTGTGGGAAAGCGGAGTACAAGGAGAACACCCCACCTGTCTGGCATTGTGACCACCAACCTAACTCACAGGCCCCAGACAATTTTAATGGGGATTGAACCCTGATCACCCAAGTGAGAAGCACGTATATTAACCAATGCATTAACTTGACAGCCTGGGCTTAAATTGTGTGTGTGGGGGGTATTTAGAGTTTATTCATAGGTCCCCCTGGGTCTTCACCACTGCATGTATGGGCGGACCAGCCCGTGACCTTTCTCGCAAAAAAAATAGTTTTTACGCCAAATAAGGTCAAATTTTCCCTCGGAATTACTCCAAAGAAATTATTAAACTATATTATTATATTTTCAAAGTATTAACTGCAACATGAAATTCTTACTTATTGAACTGTTCAACTTCTGCTTCAAACAAGGGAAACAACTTGAATAAATTTTAAGATGAGTGATATGAATGGTCTCCCTTGATTTTTAACCAGTTGACACTATTGTTCTCTTGTCATTGAAAAGATCTGAGCTTTCTAGAGCAGTAAATTTCAGATCAGTGACACACGTGGAGAATATTAGGATAGTGAAATGTTTTGAATATAAAAGGCTAATGAAAATTACAAATCAAGACAAAGTTTGCACAAAATCTGAAATAGAAATTAGAAAGGAATGCAACTGTTACTCTTCTGCACATACAAGTCCAGCAGAAAAATAATACAATGTGTTAACCCTTTGCATGCTGGGAAATTTGTCATCTGCTAAAATGTCGTCTGCTAAATTTCTAAAATTAGCATTTTCTTCGTTTTTTTTTCAAAGAATACTATCAGAATAGCAAACAGTTTGGATCCTAATGAGACGCCACGTTCTGTGGCGTCTCATCTGGATCCAAACTGTTTGCAAAGGCCTTCAAAATCCGGTTCCAGCGCTCAAAGGGTTAACATCAACAGTTGCACCATGAATATTTTTCAAACTCATCAATGTAACATGCGTCTAAATTTTGTAACACAATTTATTACGACTCTGAAAATGGGAACATATCAGAACAATTTTTTTTTTAGTCATTTAAGAAGTTTGCTGCTTAATTAATCAATATATCAAGAGTTACCAAGATCATGAAACATTTGCATCTGCTTAGCACATCTATTTCTGATATGATAATCTGATGTCCCCAATTACGACCCTTCCATGTAAAACACTTCAATCCAAGATTATACAATTTCAAACACAACACACAATTTAAAAACATCACATCCTCATTAAAGACTAAATAATATTATCTTCAATTCACGTAATCATTTTTAATCATCACTACCTACTTCCCAAATTTGCTTTGAACTAAAGCATTTTATTCCCCAATAATGTTTCCTTACTGATCACAAGTCGACACCGACAGATAACTGTGACTTAAGTCAAGGCAAGGAATGATGAATCTTCGAAGTAAAATATTATCACTCATTCTAGACAGCAATATATATGTAGAACACTTATTTTTAACCTACTTCAGATAGAACAAGTACATTTTAAACAGTGCAAATAAATCAGCCAGGGGTATAATTTTGCAATAGACATGTTCAAAGAAACATAATGAACTAACTCATTTTCCTTAAAGCCACTAGGTCTGCAAAAAATTCAAATATAGTAAAAAAGTTGAATAACATGAACAGACGATGCATTTTGACGACATTCTGAATGTGTTTCTGTATACATTAAAAAATAATTAAGAATAACAAAGTTATTTAATTGGCTAATATTTGAAAACTGTTGAATATAACACAGGATCATTATGTGAAAACAAGTGATGTGTTTGTCAAACACTATGCCCCCTTTTGAGCGTTTTTGACCCATATATTTGACCTTTGACCTTGAAGGATGACCTTGACCTGTCTCACTCAAAATGTGCAGCTCCATGAGATACACATGCATGCCAAATATCAAGTTGCTTTCTTCAATATTGCAAAAGTTATAATGACCAAGGTTAAAGTTTTGGGACAGAATGACAGAATGCCAGACAGACAGACAGACAGGCAAAATAAAATATACTCCCTCTTCTTTGAAGAAGGGGGCATAAAAAGGAACATTTGTTTGTTTAGTTATTTAGAAGACAAAGTCTTGAAAAAACAAGGACAACATTTTCATATTACAACATTTTTCACTGTTTTATATATAACGTAGAAAAGTGCTTCAATGCCTTCCAAAAACACATTATTTATTAATTAACCAGTAAACAAGCCCAGTATGCTGGCCTCTCTCTGTGTGTGAGAAAACTTGTTCAAGAAATGGCACCCATGAATAACTATAAACACACAACTGATCAACTAAATCTTTGATTGCCAGTTTCTAGAGGCCAATTATTATATACATATGGCATAATTCGATCCTGTGCCATGGAGCATTCTCAAGATGTTTTAACCCTTTGCATGCTGGGTAATTTGTCGTCTGCTAAAATGTCGTCTGCTGAATTTCTAATATGAGCATTTTCTTTGATTTTTTTTTCAAAGAAAACTATCAGAATAGCAAACAGTTTGGATCCTGATGAGACGCCACGTTCTGTGGCGTCTCATCTGGATCCAAACTGTTTGCAAAGGCCTTCAAAATCCGGTTCCAGCGCTCAAAGGGTTAAAAGACACCAAGTACTGGTTCTTCCCAGAAAACAGACTCCAGAGTGTCGCTACAAGCCCAAGGCTTTGGATGCAGTCCAGCTAAAACATGGAGCCGCACTCTGGGAAAATGGGCTTAATTCTTATGCGTGAATGGTCGTCTGGGACGACATTTTACGCACATGCATCAAGCCCTCTTTTCCAGAGGGAGGCT
Source organism: Dreissena rostriformis (assembly GCA_007657795.1). Classification (NCBI taxonomy): domain Eukaryota; kingdom Metazoa; phylum Mollusca; class Bivalvia; order Myida; family Dreissenidae; genus Dreissena; species Dreissena rostriformis. The sequence goes on along the minus strand of VMBQ01006774.1, from coordinate 40,545 downwards.
CATATGTTTAACCCTTTGCATGCTGGGTAATTTGTCGTCTGCTAAAANTATGGCAATGTTAAAGTTTTCGGACGGACGGACAGACAGACGGACTGACGGACAGTTCATCTGCTATATGCCACCCTACCGGGGGCATAAAAAGCCGCTTACTACAGTCTGAATGAGACACAACGAAATGAGAGGGTACTACAAATAAGCTTGCCTGTTCTGTCAGATTTCCATATATATTTAACTAAAAAAGATGCAATTTAATGAAAACGCGAAAGAAGAAATAACTTCCCTGGACTGAGAAAAAAGCATTCTGCATTGCAGTATAATTTCCCATTAATTGTGGTTTAATCTTTTGGATTTTACAGTGATTGACAAGCTAAATTACCTTCCTTTACTGAAGTATTCTCATATCTGAATTAGCTCCCTTAGATTATGTTCTGCATATATATAATTATATCATTCCTAGTTAAGACAGTGTCTTTTGATATTTATATGGCCTTTTCTGGCCTTTTGGGAAAAAGAACCTTGCTACAATTGGGAATTCATGTTCTTAAATTTGTCAAATTTGATAAAAAAAGTAACCATACAAAACCGTACAAAGCAGTAATTTGATAGGAATATTTTTCTCACAAGGCATAGATTCATTTGACAAAATTAAAGAAATTGCATTTAAGTACAACATTGTAAATTGTTGCCTTCTTCATTAGGATTGGGAAATATGTCTAACAAAAGGGAAAAAGTAGCATATTTTGCTTTGGGAAATGTCAGATATCCTGACACTTGAGAACAGAAGAAAAAGACCTGGTATCAGTACAACATCCCTTGAATGAGCCTTACCCTGGGAAAACTGGGCTTAATGCATGTGCATAAGGTGTCATCCCAGATTAGCCTGTGCTAACTGCACAGGCTAATCTGGGATGATACTTTCCACCTAAACTTGATTTTCGCTAAGAAGAGACTTTCTCTTAACAAAAAAATCCATTAAGTGTAAAGTGTCATCCCTGATTAGCCTGTGCAGACTGCATAGGCTTATCTGGGATGATACTTTATGCACATGTACTAAGCCCAGTTTTCCCAGAACAAGGCTCATAATCTGAGTTACCTGCCTTTTTATGTCCCCCATTCTATACTGGGGGACATATTGTTTTTGCCCTGTCTGTTTGTTTGTTGGTTTGTTTGCACAAACTTTAACATTGGCCATAACTTTTGCAATATTGAACATAGCAACTTCATATTTGGCATGCATGTGTATCTCATGAAGCTGCATATTTTGAGTGGTGAAAGGTCAAGGTCATCCTTCAAGGTCAAAGGTCAAATATATGGGTCAAAATGGCTCAAAAGGGGACATAGTGTTTCACAAACACATTTCTTGTTATTCATGTGTTGTTGGTTTTTGCCTATTTGTGACCTTGACCTTTCAGCAAGCAACATAACACGACCCTTCATCTTCATATGATGAAATGAATTGTGCCATTTTATTTTGGAATCCTATCATATACCATAATTAATTAGTCCCCACACAAACACGTACTTGCCCAATACCCAAAAGTAAATGGCCACAATTCAACTGTCCACTGTGACCTTGACCTTTACGCAAGTGAAATGATTCTTGTTCACCACACAGCGTCTTAAGATCATCATTAATATTTTGTTCCATAGTATTTTAAAATCCCATAATGAACTACAATTAAGTTATAAGTGGTAAGCACAAATACCCACACAAACATGTTCATCTTTCTTACTTAATACAGAAAACTAATTTGTGTGTGCTAAGCAAGGTCATGTGAGCTACGTCATGTGAAAATGGGTCTTTTGCCATATACAGTCAGCATAGCCTCACATCAGCTTGCGCATTATTGCCAGTCTGGTCAAGAGCTACCNAAAAATCGAAGAAAATGCTAATTTTAGAAATTCAGCAGACGACATTTTAGCAGACGACAAATTTCCCAGCATGCAAAGGGTTATACCTGACCAGACTGAGCGATTGTGTCTACAGACAGACATACACCCATTGGGGATCCAGTACACCCCTTCTTCTCCCTTGCATACGATTGTAACTGCTATTAACTGTTTTTAATGAAGGATAATACAATTTGCACAAGCAAAACTTCATATCGTTATAAAAACAATACATGCAAGTTTAATTGTTGTACATAAGTTAAAAGTGTATAAGAGTCGACCAACTTTGTGTCTACTGATTAAGAGACCGACAGAGGACAGTGATGACTCCAGTGTACCTGCTTCTACTTCCCTGACGGACTATATGAGCCTTGTTCTGGAAAAACTTGGCTAAATGCACGTGCAAAAAGTGTCATCCAAGATTAGCCTGTGCAGTCAGCACAGGCTTGTCAGGGATGACACTTACCACTTTCCTGGAATTTTTTGTTTTCAGGAAGTGGAGGCTCTTCTTAATAAAAATCCAATTTAGGTTGAAAGTGTAGTCTCTGAGTAGCCTATGTGGACTGCACAGGCTAATCTGGGACTACACTAAACGCACATGCATTAAGCCCAGTTTTCTCAGGAAGAGGCTCATATGTTTAAAGCTGCTCTTTTAATTGGACGACCATTTTCGATAATTTTTTTTTTTCTATTTTCAACAATATTATGCAATATGCATATAATTTCAACACGGTCGACAATGTGGACCAAAAACCATACACAAGATTGTGTGCATGCATGAGGTACTGTAGAGTCATTTTCTTAATTAATTCATTTTTCTTGACATGAAATTGTGTGGATTCATAAAATCCGCCATTTTCATTTGATCTTTAATTCATGGCTTTTTTTATAATGTCTGATATAAGGACTTAAACGTTCGTTGGACATTCGATTTCGAGGCTAAGAGGACCCACGAAAATCTAAGACAATAAGTTAGCGACGAAAAATAATGCTTTTACATTATCTGACAAAAGCAGCAAAAATACATGTGTTTCAAGACAGGCAAACAAAGAAAATATAACTCACCAAAATCTGAAAGGAATTCAATACAGTGCATGTTTCCAGGGCAACATCAGAATCCTTTTCACCGTGACCTTCACCTTTCAAGGTTGGCTGAATGTCAACGACCTTGACCTCCACTTCGTACTGGCAGACATCTTGGCACCCATAATCATTTGCATCGCCCTCGGTTGGATTTTTCTCCGACTCTTCCTCAGAGCTATCTGTATCATGTAACGGAATTTGTTCACACGATTGACTTCGCGTGAGGAACTCACCCGGCTCTTTGGATTTGTTATTGACAGAAATATCGTCGAACGAAACTCTTTTTTTAAACAAATTGTTTCTGCCCTCCTTATACCTCTTTTTACCGCCAATGTTGTCAGCAGAAGGGCTTGGAGTAAAAGCACCAGAATCATCACTGGATGAATCCTCGGAAGAATCTGTAGAGAAGTTTTTAACCTCTGGCACATTGCCAAAGGAGACCGACTTTTTCACGTTTTTCTTGTCTTGGAATAACACATTATCAAGAAAACTGAAAGCATTTTCTATGCTATCAAAATCTAATGGTGACATTGCCCGAGCAGGTTCTGGGGTATTTCGAACACCCTGCTTGAGCAAAAGATCAGCGTCAAAAATCTTTGTTCCGCCATTGCAGTCCGATATTTGAATCTCTGGAGTTTGCAATTTTTTAAGTATACCTTTAGCGGGCGTGCTCGGAGAAAGGACGTCTGCAGGACATGGGGGCGACATGTAGCCACTATCAGCGCTAGAACATTTTTTTCTCTCAGGAATATTTATTGTCAGTGGCGACTTGTCGAAATGGAGAAAGGTTTCGAGTTCCTTTTCGGGTGAAAGAAACACTGTGTTTTCCAAACGATTGTGTTTGTTTGGCAGAAACATGTCATCGTAGCCATTAAATAGTCTGAAATCTTCATTTACTTTGTCCGATTTTGTTATATCCGGGGTGCTAGCATTTTGCCTTTTTTTATTGGACGCAAGAAAAGGCTGTGACAACTGTTTTATGAGTCCAGGTCGTTTCTTTGGCTTCACCTTTAGGGAACTGGTCCCCATGGCGATGATTTTGTTCTTACTTTTGGGCATCGTTACAATGTTACCCCAGGCACTGTTGAAAATTTCCGAATTATTGTCAAATGCAACTTAAGAGATGCAAAGTCCTTTTTGCTGCAAACATGCAAAATTTTCCTTTTTCCAACAATAAGACTTGTCCTTTGTAAATGTGACTTTCAATTTGCGAAAAATACACCAAATCTCAATAAATGTTCAAACCACCTGTCCAGATTTTTTTTAAATGTCAACACACTTATTCTTCCATTATTATTACAGTTTGCGGTGACCTATCCTTCATAATCCATGGTTTTGTTTAATCCTTCTACAGTTCAATAACTCCTTAATCCACAACTTTTACAAACTAATCATTTGTTGATCTTTTTAACTAGGCCTAAATGTTAGTAAATAAACATAATTGTGTAATTGTTGTAAAAAGTCTTTTTCCGTTTTATCTACAAACCATTATAAATCTAGCCTGATCATGGAAAATCAAAAGGTCAGAATAAGGTACGAAAATCATTAACCCTTTGCATGCTGGAATATTTGTCAAAATGTTGTCTGCTAATCTAAAATTAGCATTTTCTTTGATTTTTTTTCCAAAGAATACTTTCAGAATAGCAAACAGTTTGGATCCTGATGAGACGCCACGTTCTGTGGCGTCTCATCTGGATCCAAACTGTTTGCAAAGGCCTTTAAAATTCGGTTCCAGCGCTTAAATGGTTAAAAACATGACTATATTATTTTAATAGGGCAAAGGACTCTCCCTTTTAATATTCGATAGTAACAAAATTACATAAAGGATTTAGAAGAAATGGATTAATGAACAATGATAATATTATATAATTATCAACAATTAAATATGACTGTTTTGGGGTGGGGGCTTTATAACATAGACACACTTATTTTTTATATTTTATTTATTTGAACACAAACACATCTGGTGTTTCTTGTTCATGTGCACTAAGTGGTATAAATACATGCACTGTACTGTGAAACCTTCTGGGATAATTACCTCAAAAGGAAAAGCGACACAAAATTAATTTTAAGGTTTTGAACTTTTTCCTAGTCTACTGAATTGATTCATTTAGAATTATTTATTTTGTAAATTAGTTTTAACTTAATACTGTCCCAAAATAATTAGCATAATTTTCTAACCAAAATATATCCTAATGAGATACTTTGCTATACAAATTGTCCATGCATGGAGTACTAAAGATTAAAAAGAAGAGATTTATTGTAGTATATTATATTATTAAACGGTCACAGTGGGTAATTTTGCAAATTGTATAACTTCATTTGAAAACAAACCAAGCTTGCATTCAGCTTTGATGGTATTATTTTTAAGTAAAATACACAGTAAAATTGAGCAAATATGTTTGCGTATTAGGGGTTCTAGAGATTGTCAAGGGCATGAGTAGAGCTTTATTAAATAATTACATTGTGAAAAATTTATACTAGTAATAGTTTATTGTTATTATTGTTATTGCTACTTTAGTTTTTGTTGTTGTTGTTGTCATTGCAAGAGTTCTTTTTGTTGGTCTGGTGTTGGTGGGGTAAGTGGAATTGTTCAGGTGGTGATGATAGTGGTTTTGTTGTTGGTGGTGATTAGTGATGGTGGTGGTGGCATTGGTTGTGGTGGTGATGGTGGTGGTGGTGGTGGCATTAATGTTGCGGNTGAACTTGACCTTGACCCTTCACCACTCAAAATGTGCAGCTCCATGAGATACACATGCATGTCAAATATAAAATTGCTATCTTCAATGTAGCAAAAGTATTCATAAAATAAGCGATTTGGGCCACATATATTTGACCTCTGACCTTGAAGGATGACCTTGACCTTGACCTTTCACCACTCAAAATGTGCAGCTCCATAAGATACACATGCATGCCAAATATCAAGTTGCTATATTCAATATAGCAAAAGTTATTGCAAAATGTTAAAGTTGGCGCAAACCAACCAACAGACCAACCAACAGACCAACAGACAGGGCAAAAACAATATGTCCCCCACTATAAAAAACCCTCATAGCATGCATCACTTGTCACCACTATCTCTCCATGTTTGTGACCATGCTCTTAGTAATTCATGGTAAGCTATCAAGGGACATTCGTCCCAACAAATTAATAAACTTGAAAGGGTAATTTATGCAAATTTACTTAATAAACTTCTACAATAAACATATTCACCATATATAACAAGGTCTATTTTGTCCTTTCAAATTTTGAAATCAGTTTTTCATTAGTTTGGGACATTTATTTTCAATTTTTATCGCCAGGTGTCATATATTTGGCGACTCAGACAAGATAATATTGCACTTAAGACTATTAGAAAATGAGTCACTAGACTTTCATGCGCTATCTTCAGTTCATTTTAAGCCATTGTTATTTACACTAGGTAGAATGCACATGTGAATGTTTTCCACGATTTCTTATACATTACTTCATGTTATAGCAGAATTTTTTGCAATCTAGTAAAATCTTATCAATAAAATAATCAAATTTTTCGGTTTTTAGTGCTCATTTTGAATTTGAAAGCATCTACTTATAATCTTCTTTTCATTCATTGTTATTTTCTGTGACAATGTGTTTGGCAAAAAACTGTACAATTGTTAACCACATGGGTTTAAAAATACAAAGCATGTGGTACAATGCTTTCATGCAAAACCAGATCATTATGACAAGGACGAGTTGTTTATTTCATCTCTGTCTCTTAAAAAAAAATAAAAAATGGAGGTGAGCATGTGTTTAATAAACATTACACTTAATCAATTAATTTGCACACCTTGCTCTTTATGTAATACATGTATTTATTATGAATTGATTATACATTGTTTTTTTTTGCATGTATATAATACCAGTAGCATCAGCTCTTAAAATTGACAAAAGAGACTTTAAAATGAGTTGCATTTATTGAAAATGTGTTTGTCTATAATTTACTTAAAACTCAAACTCATTTTTTTAACTTTCAATTAAGCCGTGCATGTGTTTATGTTAAACCCTTCAACATTCAATTTTCTTGACAAGATGGTGACGTCAATCACCTGCTTAAACACTTTTTGTGTCCTGAAATGTGTGAAGAATTAACTGTTGTTTGACAAAATGTTCGCAGCAGCAAAAATGTTTTTGTTATCAGTGGTAAAATTTTATTTTCAACCAACAGTAAAATTAGTATGGATAATGAATATTTTTTTGTCTTTGTGTGTGTGTATTTTTGTCATTTTTTATTGTGTTTTCATATTTAAAAAAAAAAACATTAATTAATAACAATACGCAGTTTGGGTAAGAAAATAACCAGATTTTTGCATCAAATTAAATATTTTTTTATATTTAGAATAAATATTCATTCAATAAAAAAAGTTAAATGTTATGCAAAAATTGGCTGCAAAAAGTAATTTATCATTAATTACAGCAATAAGTAATTCAAGTAGCCCTTAGGGGTTTTTGTAATGCAAGAAACAAATAAAAATGTCAATTAATGAAAACAAACATTAAATATAATATGAATTAACCATGACATATGAAGTTATGTATTTTGTTAATTCAAATAAAAAAAAAAAATAGGATTGTATTCACTTTTTTGTATATATTTTTATGTTTCAAGGAAACTTATGTTTTATGTTTCAATGCAATTTATGTGTTTATGTTAATCAATCTCAGCGTCATATTAATTAACCCATTTATGCCTAGCGTCTAGAAAAAAGGCCTTGGCAAACAGCGTAGACCAAGATGGGTCTGCGCTGTTTTCTTAAAGGAATTTCTGTAAGAAATATTCTAAATATAGAAATAATATACTAGACATCCCTATATATAAATTTTGAAAATAAATTGATCCAATTTAGAAGGATGGGAGAGTCCACTAGGCATAAATGGGTTAAACTTTCCCAAGTTATTTGAAAATCCATAGATGCTGGACAAAGATATTTTCTGGTCAAACTGTTAAGTACTAATTTAATAAATAAGATTATTTTTCTTAAATTGTGACCTTGACCTTGAAGCGACTGACTCCATCTTATCATGCAGACTACTCCAGTAATTTATTTGAAAAAAATACCCTAGACCTTGAATAGTGACCTTGACCTTAGACCTGACCAAGGTTTTTTGTTTCGTGCAATATGCCATCTGATCATTATGCTGACCACTTTAGGAAAGTTATTTGAAAATCAACATATTTCAAGACTGAATTCCTAATTCTGTTATTGCTGTTACAGTGGTGGTGGTATTATTGCTGTTGTTGGTGATGGTGGTGGTGTGATTGTTGTTATCATTAATGGGGGTGGTGTTGTTGTTGCCGTTATTGTTCCGGTTGTTTGTGTTAGTGGTGTTGGCAATGGTGGTGGTGGTAGTGGTTGTAGTGGTTGTTGTGGTGGTAGTGTTAGTTTTGTTGGTGGTGGTTTGATGATGGTGGTATTGGCCTTGCAGGTGGTGGTGGTCATGGTAGTGGAGGTGGTGGTGGCATAATTGCTGTTGGTGGTGGTGGTGGTGGTGGCAATGTTGTTGTTGATGATGATGGTGGCTGTGATTGTGGTGGTGGCATTGGTGGTAGTGGTGGCATTGTTGTTGTTGGTGGTGGTGGCATTGTTGTAGGTGGTAGTGGTGGCATTGTTGTTGGTGGTGGTGGTGGCATTGTTGTTGTTGGTGGTGGTGGCATTGGTGGTAGTGGTGGGTTTGTTGTTGGTTGTGGTTGTGGCATGTTGTTGGTGTGGTTGTGGAATTGTTGTTGGTGTGGTTGTGGCATTGGTGGTAGTGGTGTCATTGTTGTTGGTGTGGTTGTGGCATTGGTGATAGTGGTGGCATTGTTGTTGGTAATGGTGATGGCATTGGTGGCATTGGTGGTTGTGGGGGCATTGTTGTTGGTGATGGTGGTAGCATTGGTGGTAGTGGTGGAATTGTTGTTGGCGGTAGTGGTGGCATTGTTGTTGGTGGTGGCGGTGGCATTGTTGTTGGTGTGGTTGTGGCATCGGTGGTACTGGTGTCATTGTTGTTGGTGTGGTTGTGGCATTGGTGATAGTGGTGGCATTGTTGTTGGTGGTTGTGGTGACATTGGTGGTTGTGGTGGCATTGATAGTGGTGGTGGTAGCATTGGTGGTAGTGGTGGCATTGTTGTTGGTGGTAGTGGTGGCGGATAGGTGGTAGTGGTGGCGGAATAGGTGGTAGTGGTGGCATTGTTGTTGGTTGTGGTGGTGGCATTGGTGATAGTGGTGGCATTGTTGTTGGTGTGGTGTTGGCATTGTTGATAGTGGTGGCATTGTTGTTGGCAACGTGGCATTGGTGGTAGTGGTGGCATTTTTGTTAATGTGGTGGTGGCATTGGTTGTAGTGGTGACATTGTTGTTGTTGATGGTGGTGGCATTGTTGTTGGTGTTGGTGGCATTGTTGTTGATAATGATAGTGGCGGTGGTGGTGGCATTGTTATTCTAATTGTTCTTGTTGTTGCCGGTGGCATCATTTTTGTTGTTTTTGGTGGGGTTGCCATTGTTGCTGTTCTTGTTGGTGGGTGTTGGCATTGTTGCTGTTCTTGTTGTTGCTGGTGGTGGCGGCATTGTTGCTGTTGGAGGTGGTGGTGGCATTGTTTTTGGTGATGGAGTTGGCGCTGGTGGTTTTGGTGCTGTTTGTGTTGTTGTTGACAATAATTAGTATTTATTTTACTTGGGCTGGTGGTTGTGGTAATTCTTAAATGGATAAAGTCATCAGTCAATGGAGCAAGTTGAAGTATCAGCAATTTCGCATACTCAAAACTAGTTGGCTTGCAATTGTAACAGCTAGTATTTGTATCAGTCAACAGCATCAAAAGTAGTAGCAGTAGTAGTACTTATGGATGAAAGGATGCCATGTGCATCAATTGCATTATCAGCAATAGTATCAGCACCAGCAGCAGTAATCAAACAAGATGTGTTTGGTGAAACACTATGTTCCCTTTTGAGTGATTTTGACCCATACATTTGACCTTTGACCTTGAATGATGACCTGGACCTTGACCTTTCACCATTCACAATGTGCAGCTCCATGAGATACACATTCATGCCAAATATCAAGTTTCTATCTTCAATATTGCAATAGTTATGGCCAATGTTAAAGTTTGTGCAAACAAACCAACAAACAGACAGGGCAAAAACAATATATCCCCCAGTATTGACTGGGGAACATAAAAAGTAGCAGCAGTTTAATTGGTATAGCAGTCAAGTAGCTGTAGAAGTAGTGGTGGAGATAATGCTTGAGACATATTAGCAGTATCAAACGAAAATGGCTCTTATGCAATATGTGGCCAATGTAGCTCCATAACAGTCTGTGCATCCATGCAGTCTGGTAAAGTCACCCAATGTTTTGTGGTCTCATTACCTGACAGTGTTGTCGTGTTCTCAGAAAACTGGACAAAATGCATGTGGGTAAATGTCATCCCAGATTAGCCTGTGCAGTCCGCACAGGCTAATCAGGGACGACAATTTCCGCTTTTATGGAATTTTTCGTTTAAATGATGTCTCTTCTTAGCAAAAATCCAATTTTGGCAGAAAGTGTGGTCCCTGATTAGCCTGTGCAGACTGCACAAGCTAATCTGGGACGACACTTTAGGCACATGCATAATGCCCAGTTTTCTCAGAACACGACACAGTGTAGCTCAAGGCCAAACTGTGCAAATGTGCAGGCTGGTCTGGAGCTATGCTGGCAGCATATGGTATACAACCCATTTTCGCATGAATTAGCTCATACAGAAATATCATTCAAAGTTTGACAGTTGCATGTTACCATAGCATGCGTAACTGTTGTGGTACTAGCATAAATATTTAACTCTTTCAGTGCTGGAACCGAATTTTGAAGGCCTTTGCAAACAGTTTGGATCCAGATGACAGAACGTGGCGTCTCATCAGGATCCAAACTGTTTGCTATTCTGATAGTATTCTTTGAAAAAAATCGGAGAAAACGCAAATTTTAGAAATTCAGCAGACGACATTTTAGCAGACGACAAATTTCCCAGCATGCAAAGTGTTAATGATTACTTTATTCACTTTTCACTAAGGTTCAGTTTAATTAAGTAACCCATATCATTAATATCTTATAAGATATTTATTACCTTAAAGAGCTATTAAACATTCATTTCAAAACACCATTGCCAATTTGTCAATAATTTAAGTAAACCTTGGCGTCCAATGTTATATTTCAAAGTAAATTTTACATATTCAAAATGTAACCAGTCAATAAAAATCCAAATCAATAATGTCCTAATATAAGGTTCATACTCATGATCAAGTGTGTCTTAATGTAAACTGTAATACATTACCATGTTCCTTTGATTATTTGCATATAATTAAAAAATAGCACATTGATGTATTTTATCCAGCATTTAATTAAAACAGCACATATGTATATTACCCACCAGTCTCCAATTAATTAACACCAAAATATGTATAGACTTTCATTATATTTCAATAAAAATTTTTAAGATGATCAGTAATTTTAAATACACTTCTTTTATTAATATTTCAAACTGAAATACACAGAATTTGAAAATATCCTATATTGGAATCCACGTATATAATAAACCCAAAATCCCTTTTACACAGTCAATTAACAACATCAATCCAAATATTTTCACATATGACACACACTGGTAGAAAAACGAATTTCCCTGTCAAACCAAATGAGTGGTTTGCAATATCACAGAGCAATGCATCGATAATCGTTTAAACAAATTGATGAATGAAACCTCCTAGAAGCATGCATCACTTGTCACCACTATCTCTCTATGTTGTGACCATGCTCTAAGTAATTCATGGTAAGCTATATCAAGGGACGTCCCAACAAATTAATAAACTTGAAAGGGTAATTTATGCAAATTTACTTAATAAACTTCTACAATAAACATATTCACCATATATAACAAGGTCTATTTTGTCCTGTCAAAATTTGAAATCAGTTTTTCATTCGTTTCGGACATTTATTTTCAATTTTTATCGCCAGGTGTCATATATATTTGGCGACTGAGACATGATAATGTTGCAATAAGACTATTAGAAAATGAGTCACTCTTTCATGCCCAATCTTCAGTCCATTTTAAGCCATTGTTATTTACACTAGGTAGCTTGCACATGTGAATGTTTTCCACAATTTCTTACACATAACTTCATATTATAGCAATATGTTTTGCAATCTAGTAAAATCTTATCAATAAAATAATCAAATTTTTCTGTTTTTAGTGCTCATTTTTGAAAGAGAAAGCATCAAATATTAATTTTATTTTCATTCATTGTAATTTTCTGTCTCAATGTTTTGGAAAAAAGATGTACAATTGTTAACCACATGGGTTTTAAAGATACAAAACATGTGGTAAAATGCTTTAGTGCAAAACAAGATCATTACGAACTGGAACAGGTGTTTATTTCATCTCTGTATCTTTGGAAAATGAAAAAAATATAGGCATGCATTAATGGTATGTGGCAAACAGTCGAATGTGCAGTCTACCTAGGCATGCATGTGTCAGGTGACACATTACTTTATCAATTGTTCTACATGCATGGCTCTTTATGTATCACATGTATTTATTGTTAATATAAATTGTTCATACAGTCTTTTTTGCCTTTATAATACCAGAAGCATCAGCTCTTAAAATTGAGAACTCAGATCATTAAATGAGTTAAATTTATATAAAATGTGTTTGTCTATAATTTATTTAAAAAAAAATAAAAAAATAAAATAACTTAAGCTGCATGTCCTTCTTTTAAACTTAAAATATCTTGTCATGACAGTCGTCAAGCATGACTTTGTGCTTTGAAACACTTTTTGTGTCCCGAAATGGGCAAACAACAATCACCATTGTTTGATATGATGTGCGCAGCAACATTTTTTTTTCACTTGTGGTGAAACTTTATTTTCAACTAACAGTTTATAAGTGTGGGTAATTGATGTTTTATCGTTTTTTATTGTGTTTTCCTGTTTAAAAAATAAAACTGATAAATAATAATAATTAGCAGTTTTTGCTAAGAAGATAACAAGATTTTTGCATGAAATTATGTATTTAGTGCAATATGTTTCCATTCAATTATACATTTTTAATGTTATGTAAAAAACTGCTGCAAAAAGTAATCCATCATAAATTTCAGGAAAGAAAATCAAGTATCCCTTAGGGCAATAAAAAGCAAAATATAGCAATTAAAATGTCATTTTAATAAAATAAAAACATTAAATATAATATGAATCAACCATGATACATGAAGTTATGTATGATACTAAACATTCACATACATAATCAAGTGCATTTTTTTTTTACATTTTTATTGAAATAAATATTCTATCCAAATCTTTTGATCCCAAAATACCAAGTATCAATGTATATATTTGTTTACGATTCAATGAAATTCGTGTTTCATGATAAATTGAAATGTATCTATGTTATCAAAGATTAGCACTAGTGTCACAAAGATACCCCTGTCAAAAAAGATTGTTTTAGGTTCAAATAGGACAAAGACTCAATTGTTTTTTGTGTGCAACACTCTGACTCTTAATGCAGATCACTTTGATAATAAGGTATTTGAAAATACCTATATTAACCCTTTGCATGCTGGGAAATTTGTCGTCTGCTAAAATGTCGTCTGCTAAATTTCTAAAATTAGCATTTTCTTTGATTTTTTTTCAAAGAATACTATCAGAGTAGCAAACAGTTTGGATCCTGATGAGACGCCACGTTCTGTGGCGTCTCATCTGGATCCAAACTGTTTGCAAAGGCCTTCAAAATCCGGTTCCAGTGCTCAAAGGGTTAAACATTTGACCTGAAATTATGAACTAGACTTTGGACCTTATGGAGCCTGTGTCTTGCCAATGAACAGAGACTGTCTCCCCATGATAATACATTTTCCCCAGTTTTTTGAAAATCCATAAATGTTAGATACTGTTATGCTCTGGACAAAGTGTAAAGTTATATTTTCATACATTTGATTATTTTGCTTTAATTGTGACCTTGACCTTGAACCTACAGACTCCATCTTATCGTGCAGATGATTTCAGTAATTTATTTGAAAATATCACAATTTGAAATTTGACCTTGAATAGTGACCTTAACCTTAGACCTGACCTAGGTTGTGTGTTTCTTTCAACATGCCATCTGATCATAATGCTGATCATCACTTGAGAAAAGTTATTTGAAAATCAATCCATACTGGGCTTTGAGTGTTACGCAAGACAAATATTTCAGAACTGATTTCCCAAATTTGAACTTGAATTGTGACCTTTACGTTGGACCTAGGGGATTTTTTCTTGTTCCCGACATTCGATCCCATTATGCTGATCACATATGGTCAGTAATATGAAAATCCATCCATGCTGGACAAAGTTTTGCTCCGGACAATAATTCCCACCAACCAAAAGTCTGCCCACCCCCCTGAGGCCCCCAGCTTGTGTGTTCCCATTATTAAAACAAAATGCAAGTCTTTTTTTTTAAATTAAATTTTATTTTCCACTAGTGAAATTGAATTATTGAAAAAAAAAAATGTTTTGTTTGTCTACTTTAGAAAATAATGCACAGTAATCATATTTTAATTATGTCACATGGAAATGATGAACAACTTTCTGAATCACAGTTTCTTTAATCTTCTTACGCTACCAGCAGTTTTAATTTGAAAATAATCTGTCAACTTGAACAATCCTTCAAACTGTTTACAATGAGAACAATTTAAATTAATCATCCTTTAAAGCCACACACCTTATTTTGCATAGTAAATTTAAGTATAAATAAGAAACATATTTTATCTATTCCAATTAGAATATATCTGGTGGTTACAAGGTAGAAATCCATCTTTTTTGCGCTTTAAAACTTCAAAATAATCGCGTTTGTCGAAATGGACGTATATGTCTAGAAATCCTACTTTCGGTTTGAAAAGCGGTGCCGTTTGAAAAATAATAAATTACTTGCTAACTAGGCTATAGATTTAATTTTATCTATGCCAATTAGAATATATCTGGTGGTTATAAGGTAGAAATCCGTCTATTTTGCGCTTTAAAACTTAAAAATAATAACGTTTGTCGAAATGGGCGTATATAGAAATCCTACTTTCGGTTTTAAAAGCGGTAATTTCCGACCGAAAAATAATAAATTACTTGCTTACTAGGCTATAGATTAAATGAAAATTTTGCACACTTTCAAATTGCATCTATATGTATTGATAAACATGTACTTCATTTCAAGGTGTGTGGCTTTAAGGAAGAGACCATTCATTTTTAATACCATATCACCATATGTTGAAGTTCTTCTCTTAAATTTTAATTTAAAATGTATTATATAAAATATTTTATTATTTCCTTAAGGTATAACAATATAATGCAGATAATGCATTATTTTTATAAAGAAGCCTGTAACAATATTATGGCTTTCGCTTATTCATCAATATTTAAAGAAAGCTTTGCTCTTTATGGGCTTGCTTCAGTTTTGGTGAACAATTTTGGTTTTCTTGTAGTTTTATTTGATTTAAATTGGCTTTTATGTTTGTAATTAAAAACGCATCTTAATTTAATTTCTTTAAAATGTCCTCTTAAGTGCTAAGTGCTTAATGATTATGATCATGATATAACAACTCTAGTGGAAAAAGAAAAATAACAAAGGGGGACAATAAATAATAAAAGCTTAAATACAGAGTTGTGGTTCTTAACTTATTTTGCAGTAAGGCGTCAACAGTTGTGAAGTAAATTACAATGTTTATAAATTATTTAAAACATCAACTAAAAGAATTTCAAATATCCTTGCTCTTGGTTACACCCAGGAAAAACAAAATACGCTAAACAGAAACGCTGCTGTTTTAGAGACACTGGAATGCATACTGCAGAATATTTTGATTCGAATAACTTGTGTTTTATTTTTTATTCTTCCTCTTCAGCATTTATTCAAAATTTCGTACTTAATTTTCTTCATTTTCTGGACATCAACAAATCATAATTGTACTAACATAAATGGAACAATGCCAGGCATTTATAATTGATCTGAAATATGGTTGCTGTCATTATATGTGTCATGTTCTGAGAAAACTGGGCATAATGCTAGTGCGTAAATTGTCATCCCAGATTAGCCTGTGCAGTCCGCACTGCGGCCTGCACAGGCTAATCTGGGACGACACTTTACGACACATATTGCAATACAAATAATGTCATTACGTGACATGTTTACTAATCCCACTTTACATGCAAGACTGTAACTGTGCATGCGCTATTCACATGTATGGAAATATAAGTATTTATCTTTCTATTCTCGTATTGCGGGTATGAAAAGGATTCGGCTTTCCCTATTGTATTTTTTATAATGGAAAAAGATTTTAACATAATAGTCCTTGTAATTTTGACGTTTTGGAGTGTGTACCTGTGTCTGTGACACCTATAGCCCTTATAACAGCAGTAAGTCGGGAATGTTTTACCATTTTGAAAGAACACAAATGCAGCATACAGGTGATTGAATTAGATTTTTCAGATCTCTTTTAAGTATTCAGACCAATATTTGTTTGTTAAGTGTTTTCTTGTTTTGAGTGCATGTGAATTACAAAACTTAAATTCTCATGAATCCTTCAACAAGCGTTTTGGGTTACAAATATATGTATTTCTCAGTTTCTTTTAAGATTGAACCAACCCCCACCCATAAAAAAACGCTCAAAAACTTAAGACTTGTCGAAACAAAACAGAAAATCTTCATTTGGACAGAAATACGATATTCATTAATTCATATGGTAATGGTGAAATTTAATGATGTCTGACATAATCTGTCGCCACCAAATGACTTTATATTTCATTAATACGACGTGCATTAGGTAGATAAAACATGTTTATTGCCTTACGGAGTCCGGAATACTATCAAACAAACTGCCAGCGTTATTTCAAGTAATAAAACTAAACAAAATCATGAACCATGAAAATTCAATTTGTGATATCAGCAAAGAAAGAGCGTGACGATTGATGAAAGTGTTAAGACAGTTAATGCAATGGCAATAATTCTTTATTTGCTTGTGATTGAGTGGTGTTAATGTTCATCATGAAACGTAATTGAATCTAGGGGTTATAGATGTGCAAATAGAAGTTTTGCTCTTTTTTCAGTAGTGAATTGCTGTCAACAAAGTTAATGCACTTTCACAGCTGATCTTATTTTTATATATTTGCTTAAGAATAAACATTTCTGATGATTGTTTAACATAATGATGGTTACAA
Source organism: Dreissena rostriformis (assembly GCA_007657795.1). Lineage (NCBI taxonomy): Eukaryota > Metazoa > Mollusca > Bivalvia > Myida > Dreissenidae > Dreissena > Dreissena rostriformis. The sequence continues at coordinate 23,380 of VMBQ01006774.1, read as the reverse complement.
ACAAATTTGTTGAATTGATAACCCCGCCACATACATTTTGTTTATGGATGGGTGAAATCGTACGGACGGGCGGACGTCTGGCTTAGACCAACGGACAATGCCAATTTTATATCCCTCTGCCTTTGGATGGGAAATAACAAATATGATGATGATGCTGATGAAGAAGATGATGACCTTAAGGAAAGAACGAGTGAATATGATTCAAATCAAACAGTATATTAAACATTATGTCTATTGTAATAAACAGTCCTCCCAACCATTTTATGTAGAAAGTACAACAAAACAGACCTTTTCTGTGGTGTCATATGACATCTCAAGTTTCTTTTATCAAACGGATCTGAATGGGACAACTATTAAATCTTTAGGCAGTCAACAATAAGCGATAAGACCTTTAAGATAAGAAAAAAACCGATAATGGCTATATAAATGTTCATCACATTTGTTAACAGTCAATCATGGCAATATTGCAGATAAATGTTGACATATTATGGCAGTTTAACACCGCAAGTTCAGGAGCTCAGGATATGAATGATATGAATGATTATAAATCAATTCTATATGGGTCTATTTACTCGTTTAGGGAATAGATCGATATAGAGTCTAATTGACCCATTTGTAAATGATTATTATAAAGCAGACAATGTGTTTTATTTACGTGCTGAAGTCTGATTCACATGATATTGAATGCAAAAGAATTTAGGATCTCAATTGATTATAAGCTATACAAAATGGCCAACAAAAAAATGCAAATGCTTCGCATTTTTGAAAGACAGCCATGATATGTTATTGCATATCGAACTTATAATGGCTGATATAGATGATGCAGTTTATTTCCTAAAACATGAAAGAACATACTTGATTCCTGAGAACGCTATGCATTTTTTTTTTTCGTAAGTTATCACTTATAGCTGAAGATTTGTTAATAGAAAAATTCTATTGAAAGTACACTTTTAACAGCTAGAGTATGTATATTAATACGAGTGTATACTTTGTGTTTTGCTGTGATTTTTTTTTTAAATAAAGGAAACAATAGTATACATTGATCCAAAAAAGTTTAAATGCCAAATTATTCTTTAATATATGAATATAAATAATAATTTATATTAATTAAAAGAATCACACGTTCAACATGGTTTGAATCATTATTCTGACCTTTTAAAAATCCACAGAATGTCACTATTTCAAATTTTTGCAAAACATTTAATCTGAAGTTCACCATCACAATCTTAACCATCAAAAGATTTCGATGTTTACATCAGAATTATCAACTTCCTGCGATTTCAAACTTTTGGCTCCACTCTTACTCACAGAAGTTTATTTTCTGACCTCCAAATGAAGAGTAATCCAAAACAAACAGACCACATTAACCTCCGTTTCTGAAGAGCTACTGTTCAAACCTAATCTACCGTCTTTTAGAGAACCACAATTAGTAAACATTTTGCACAGCGGGCCTTGCAAGCCGATAAAACAAGAATAATTCCCACAAAAGGCCGCCTACCGATTTAGAAGATTATGACATAAAACATGGATATTACTGTCGACACCTTTGCATAGGTGGGCATCTCCAATTTGTATCAATAGTACGCAGAAATATAATCTCTATTCTTTGAAGGATTTAATGCCCCACTTAAAAGGATATACCAACCCATATGGAGATTTACTACCATGATTCAAACTGTCAATAATGATTCATTGACAGTTGAGGCTAAATCAAAGCATATCTTCCAAGACATACAAAACTGCTGTTAAATAAAGCAAATAATAACTTGAGCAATAAATAACGATCATTCCAATAGTTTTATTGTGCGCATAGATGGTATTGACTAAGCAGGCTCGAAGTTATAAAGCAATAAATCTATAAAAAACAAAATCTCCACTTTGCCTCCATGACATAAAATTATAAACTGTAGCAAAGTATTATTCAACGACATCTGAACTTAATGTTTTTGGTGTTATTCGCAGCAGATTAAACCCCAAAGTCAAAACTGATAAGGTTACATAGGAACATTTGGGTATCTAACAATGTGAATTCGTAAAGACCATAACTGCAGCATCATTTTGTTTTAATCACCAGATATTTTTCAAGGTCAAACATTACTGTACGTGAATCAATAAATGGTCAAACACAAAGGTCCATATTATATGCAAAATATCAACTAAAGTGAGAGAATTTTTCTCCAATTCAAATAAATTGAACTGTTGAACTTTCAGAAAAATAAATATATTCACTAAACAAAAACATTTTGTTATACATGAAATGCTTTTGTTTTCTAATACATAACATATTTAAAGTCCAAAATTATCACAAATTTGGTTAAAACATTGAAATTTACAACAAAAGGTGCACATGTGCCTCCAAAAAAGCACGGTCAGAGCAGGCAACCATCATTAGCGTGTACTGCAAAGGTTACAAAGTTCATTCACTGAATTAATTATGTCCCTGACCCCAGTGGGTATCATCCGCGAGCCTCAAAGTGTGCAAATACTCGACCATAAACTTTCAATAAAACCCTCGTAAATTAACCCTTTGAGTGCTGGAACCGGATTTTGAAGGTTTTTGCAAACAGTTTGGATCCAGATGAGATGCCACAGAACGTGGCGTCTCATCAGGATCCAAACTGTTTGCTATTCTGATAGTATTTTTTGAAAAAAGTCGAAGAAAATGCTTATTTTAGAAATTCAGCAGACAACATTTTAGCAGACGACAAATTACCCAGCATGCAAAGGGTTAAATATAATGTCCTGGTCTTCCATGGCCATAATGTAAAAATGAGACTGTTTGGCTACTGTATGTTAAACTTATTCAAATGTTATCAACGTGTTCCATTTTGAGGGATTGTGGTTATCATATCTGGTCATGAAAACTTAAAATATATAAAGGTTAAAGTACTGCATTTTTACTACTTTTGTATAAAAGTATAAGAAATAATAATAGTTATTGGTTTTAATGAGTCCCAGATTAAGCAAATAAAGGATTGTTATCCCTTTATGGCTGAAATACGCATTTTGACCATTTGTACAAAAGAAAAAAGACCTTTCTTAATAGATTCAACTTTTTTAGGCTTTATTTCCAACCCCAAGATAACAATGGGCAGCAAACAGCATAAAGTCTGAACAGGCTAATCAGGGACAACACTTTCAGCTTGTATGGTATTTTTTGTTTAAAGGAACTCTTCTGTGCAAAAATTCAGTTTAGACGGACAGAGTTACCCTTATTTAGCCTGTGTGGATTGCACAGGGTAATCTGGGATTACACTTAACTCTTTCAGCGCTGGAACCGGATTTTGAAGGCCTTTGCAAACAGTTTGGATCCAGATGAGACGCCACAGAACGTGGCGTCTCATCAGGATCCAAACTGTTTGCTATTCTGATGGTATTCTTTGAAAAAAAATTGAAGAAAATGCTAATTTTAGAAATTTAGCAGACAACATTTTAGCAGACGACAAATTTCCCAGCATGCAAAGGGTTAACACACATGCATAACACCCACATTTTCCCAGAGTATGGATCATTTGGTTTGAATCCATTCATAAATATTTTTCATATCCACACACATCATTGCTTGTAACGAGTCCAAATATATGCATGTTTACATTTCGTTACAGAGATGTTAAAATTGCATGCAAACAGACTTGAATCTTTTGTTGGAGTTCATGTAAATTAAATAAGCAAATATTTAACACTCATTCAAAGGATTAAAGAAAGGTTCCTCACGGCAAATAAATTATTTTCAAAAGGTTTCACCCAGCGGCTATTTCACGCTGCCCAATAAGACCACTTGAACTTTGTGTTAAACTTGAAATACACTATATTTATTCGCCTTTCTTTAGTTATAACACTCCTAGCACAAAGGAAAAAGGCCTTCGTAATTCAGAAATAGAATTCAAGCAAAAAATTAATTGAAATTTTAAACTAGACCAATTATGTTGGGGTTTCTATTTTTCTTTTATTGCAGTTTAATGACCATGGCCAGAATTTGTTTTTGAAGATGATGAACTGAGGTTATTTGATGGTCTCTATCTTCATTTCCACCATTTTCTAAAGATTTATTAGATTTTATATAATAATGCACTTATCAAGTATACATATATACAGGTAGGTATCAAGGGTAATCCATCAATAGGCATTCCATATTGACCTTGATCCCAAAATACAGTCCCAAGCTAGGTCTCCATGCAAACTTGCTATATCCAAAGTTTCGTCTATGCAAACTAAAGGAATTAAACGGAAACCACCTGTTTGATGCTGCCCGCAGCCTGCCTGTCATATCCCAATCTTAATAACCAGAATTGTTAACTTCATTGAAAACCTGGTTAAAAACACAAAACACAAATATTTTTGGAGCTTTTCTTACTCACTATACTAGTGGCAGCGGTAATTAATATATATTCAGTCATGTGCATTAGATTCGAAAATGAACACAAATGTTAAACTTACGCTAGTTATTCATGTGCATTACATTAGAAAATGAACATACATGTTTAACTTACGTCAATTATGACATGCATGTTTGGAAAGTAGCTTTTCTCAACATGAGAACAACGATACAGATCGTTACATTTTAGTCCGTAACCATGGGACCTAATGACAAGCCGAAAAACTATATATGCGCCTCGCTCTGTGAAAAGGGGTTTAATGCATGTGCGTAAAGTGTTATCCCAGATTAGCCTGTGCAGTCTGCACAGGCTATTCAGGGACAACACTTTCCGCCTTAACTGAATTTTTGCTTACAAGAGACTCCCTTTAAACGAAAAATACTATGAAAGCGGAAAGTGTCGTCCCTGATTTTGACAGTCTGTGCGGCCTGCACAGGCTAATCTGGGACGAGCCTTCACGCACATGCATAAAACCCCATTTTCACAGAGCCAGACTCAGATGCTTTGAATATATACAGATAATTCAAGAGGACAGTCTGCAAGACTGCACAGGTGAACAGAAAGTTACTGAGATGTTAATGCTGTGACATTAACAAATTTAATAGTAAGGATTACGTAGGTGTAATGTCTTGATCATATTATTTGTGCAAAATCTTTTTCGCAATATGAAAATATTCAGCTTTGACTAATACTGGTGTACAATACTAAGTTTTTCCTGATGTAGGGCCTTTGCAATAATTAACACAGGTTTCATCAAACCTAAAGCTCTAACGATGGCACTTCTTCAAAGCTCTATTTGAGCCTTGCTCTGGAAAAACAGGGCTTAATGCATGCGCGTAAAGTTTCATCTCAGATTAGCCTGTGCAGACTCCACACAGGCTCATCAGGGATGACACTTTTGGCTTTTATTGAATTGTTGGTTTATAGGAAGTCTCTTCTAGACAAAAATCCAGTATAGGCGGAAAGTGTTGTCCCTGATAAGCCTGTNATTTGTTTTTGAAGATGATGAACTGAGGTTATTTGATGGTCTCTTTCTTCATTTCCACCATTTTCTAGAGATTTATTAGATTTAATATAATAATGCACTTATCAAGTATACATATATACAGGTAGGTATCAAGGGTTATCCATCAATAGGCATTCCATATTGACCTTGACCCCAAAATACAGTCCCATGCTAGGTCTCCATGCAAACTTGCTATATTCAAAGTTTCGTCTATGCAAACTAAAGGAATTAAACGGAAACCACCTGTTTGATGCTGCCCGCGGCCTGCCTGTCATATCCCAATCTTAATAACCAGAACTGTTAACTTCATTGAAAACCTGGTTAAAAACACAAAACACAAATATTTGTGGAGCTTTTCTTACTCACTATACTAGTGGCAGCGGTAATATAGATTCAGTCATGTGCATTAGATTCGAAAATGAACACAAATGTTTAACTTACGCTAGTTATTCATGTGCATTACATTAGAAAATGAACATACAGTCAAACCTGTCCCAGAGACCACCTTTTTATAGAGACCACCTGTCCATAAAGACCTCAACGATTTCCTCCCAATCCTTTCAATTCCTTTCAATCGACCCTGCGAATAAAGACCACCTATGAACAAAGACCACAACGACCAAATACCTTGAGTGATCTTTATTGACAGGTTAGACTGTACATGTTTAACTTACGTCAATTATGACATGCATGTTTGGAAAGTAGCTTTTCGCAACATGAGAACAACGATACAGATTGTCACATTTTAGTCTGTAACCATGGGACCTAATGACAAGCCGAAAAACTATATATGCGCCTCGCTCTGTGAAAAGAGGTTTAATGCATGTGCGTAAAGTGTAAACCCAGATTAGCCTGTGCAGTCTGCACAGGCTAATCAGGGAAACACTTTCCGCCTTAACTGGATTTTTGCTTAGAAGAGACTTCCTTTAAACGAAAAATACTATAAAAGCGGAAAGTGTCGTCCCTGATTTTGACAGTCTGTGCGGACTGCACAGGCTAATCTGGGACGAGCCTTTACGCACATGCATTAAACCCCATTTTCACAGAGCGAGACTCATATGCTTTCAATATATACAGATAATTCAAGAGGACAGTCTGCAAGACTGCACAGGTGAACAGAAAGTTACTCAGATGTTAATGCTGTGACATTAACAAATTTAATAGTAAGGATTACGTAGGTGTAATGTCCTGATCATATTATTTGTGCAAAATCTTTTTTCGCGATATGAAAATATTCAGCTTTAACTAATACTGGTGTACAATACTTAGTATTTCCTGATGTAGGGCTTTGCAATAATTAACACAGGTTTCATCAAACCTAAAGCTCTAATGATGGCACTTCTTCAAAGCTTTATTTAAGCCTTGCTCTGGAAAAACAGGGCTTAATGCATGTGCGTAAAGTTTCATCTCAGATTTGCCTGTGCAGACTCCACACAGGCTCATCAGGGATCACACAGGCTCATCAGGGATGACACTTTTGGCTTTTATTGAATTGTTGGTTTATAGGAAGTCTCTTATAGATAAAAATCCAGTATAGGCGGAAAGTGTTGTCCCTGATAAGCCTGTGCGGACTACACAGGCTAATCTGGGATGACACTTTACGAGCATGCATTAAGCCAAATTTTCTCAGAACGCGGCTCAATCACATATTGTAGGTTTTCGAGACCTTAGATGACTCAAGTTTTATTTCACTTTATGTCACAACCCTTGCTGTCTTTCCTTAACAACAACCATCCTTGTACTTAAATGGTATCTTTGTTTCAAATATGCAAATTTCCAAAGTGACTCAATTTTTAAACGCAATATGTTTTCAAGTTGTACTTCAATTTAAATAAATGTGCCTTCCATCCACAGAAGAGCAGTAAACACTGTCAAACAAGTTTTAAGACTTTCTTTGCTTATGAGACACTTTTGTCTTCCCTTTTTTATATTCTGATCACAAATTGTAAAAACGTCATATCTATCCCAAATATGTTTAAGGAAACTTGAATTTTTAGCAAATTACACACACATAACTATCTATAAAACGCATACTTGTAAAAGACAACTAATTCATCTTTGTTTAAGCAGGGAATTATATACTGGTAGTTATTTAAATGAACACATTCACATACACAATTAATTTATTTTATTTTATTCAGAGCTTCACTTTTTATAAATGTTCATTTTTTTATAATTATATATGATAAACAAACACAAAGTATTGTTTTTAAACTTAGCTAAGGGCATTTCCAAAACATAAATCACATGTCATGATTTATAAAAATGTATCTCAATTATCTGCGCTATGAACAAGAATGATTCTGATGATAGGGGAATGAACTCTCACAGCCTCTGAAATTCAATTTTACTCAGACAAGTAGAGTTGCCTCCCATGTTTAAATATTTTGCTTCAGAATTATCCTCAAATGTCACAGAATTTATTGGAAGGAGATTCTCTACAAGCAAGGACATACTTAATATTTTTTGGAATGTTTTCAATTACTTCAAAGGGACCTAGATCTTCCCAAGAAGCGACTACCCCCTCCAATGCATAATGTTTTATTTTGAAAGATGAAATTATCATGTTAAAGAAATTCAAAGTTGAAAACGAGCATTACTTTTGTGATAATTATCATATGATGATAAATATTGCGCATCTACAACTTCACATCATCAGCAGGGATCATAATTTTTTTGGTTTTGCAAGTCCAAGACCAATTGGTTTGAATACGACCAATTTAAAGAAAAAACAACATTCTTCCCACAACCATTAAGTCAATATAAAAATTGTAATAATCACCTTGCTGTTTATACCATGCACACAATTTATGGTCCAAATGCACACCTTTTATAGGTGCGAACGTGGGTGGATCAATGACCCAGTCATTTTTCTATTGATCTATAATTTGTGTTCTTTTGCAGTAGTTAATGTTGGCTTTGTTACAGAGGCTGAAAGTAGCAACCTGATGTCTCCAAATAAAAGTTGTGAATTTGCTGCATAATGGTTTTATTGGCCAGTCACCAAATAAGCAATCACTCTGCCCACTTGGTTTCCTTACATACAACTCTTATTCCGTTAATCTGATACTCTTGTTCACACCATATGGCAGATGATAATCAGACTATAAAATTCCTCACTCTATAAAAGCTTTATTTGGAAACAAAATTGACCTGAGTTTTCTAAGCTATTTTTATAAAACCAAGTAATCGAGTAAAATATAATTTAGCATTTGTAGCATTTTTTTTATTAATGTTTTATAACAAAGTACAATATAAACATCTACACATGCTTATCAACAAAAAATATAATTCCCCTTTAATCTTAAAATTCCCCATCCTAAGGGCCCTGCCACCTTTCTCCAAAGGGGTAAAAGAACAACATTTGCCATACCTAATGATTAGTGCTATGTAACCTACCTTGACAGCCTCAGGCACAGGGGTCTCACACTGAGGGTTCTTGCACATGAGTGGGGAGTCCATACTGGCTGCCCGGGCGCCATCTGAAAAACAGCAATATTAAATGCTTTAACTCTTTGAGTGCTGGAACCGGATTTTGAAGGCCTTTGCAAACAATTTGGATCCAGATGAGACGCCACAGAATGTGGCGTCTCATCAGGATGAGACGCCACAGAATGTGGCGTCTCATCAGGATCCAAACTGTTTGCTATTCTGATAGTATTTTTTGAAAAAAATCGAAGAAAATGCTAATTTTAGAAATTCAGCAGACGACATTTTAGCAGACGACAAATTTCCCAGCATGCAAAGGGTTAAACATTATATTATATGAGCCGCGTTCTAGGATTGCTAGCTTAATGCAAGTGCGTAAAGTACCGTCTCAGATTAGCAAGCGCAGTCCACAAAAACAAAAATACAGTCTAAGCGGAAAATACCCTTCTCGAAAAAGTGCACTAAATGCGCATTTAATGCGCATTAAATGCGCTTTTAATGCGCATTAAAGCGCATGTTATTGGCACCGTATTTTTTGCTAAAAAAATACGGTGCCAATAACATGCGCTTTAAAGCGCTTTAAAGCGCATTTAACTAAACAAGTGCATTTTTCTGTTCAAATAATACACTTTTTGAGTGTATAAATGCACTTTTGTGTGTATTTTAAAGTGTATTTAAGTGTTTTTTAAGTGAATTAATACGCTNCCATTTTTGACCTTTGAACTCAAAGTGTGACCTTGACCTTGGAGATATCGACGTAATTCTTTCGCATGACACACCGTCCAATGATGGTGAACAAATGAGCCAAATGATTTTAAAATCTCACAATGAACGACATAGTTATGGCCTGGACAAGTATTTGACCTTTGAACTCAAAGTGTGATCTTGACCTTGGAGACACAGTTATGGTCCGGACAAACTTTCGGTTTAAAACGCACTAAGTGACCCTGTGACCTAGTTTTTGACCCGGCATGACCCATATTCAAACATGAGCTAGACATCATCTAGATACAACATCTGACCAAGTTTGGTGAAGATCAGATGAAATTTTGGGACAGACAGACCGACAGACAGAACAACCAACCTACAGACTGACAAAGTGACTCCTATATAGCCCCCATTACAAATGTTAATGGGGGTATAATTATTCCGTAAAAGTTTGACAAAAATCACAAACAAAATGTATAAGTAGTTGCACACAGAAGTTTTTATATGTAGTTTTGAACAAAAGACAATATAACTCCTCTACAAAAAGGCAATCTTAAAATCATGACAGGTTAAATTTGGAGATAATTATTCTGTTTAAGTTTCATGAATATACCATACAAAATGTAAGAGAAGTTGCACTAAGAAGCATTTATATGTAATTTTAAACAAAGGGCAATAACTCCTTGAAAATAACTAAATCGTGAAACCTTGACAATAAGCCCTGAAGAACTTTGAGATGAACATTCTGAAAAAGTTTGACCAAAATCGCATAAAAGAGTATGTACCAGACACTGCGCCAGCTGGAAAGCTCTTAAGTTTAAGAAACATGATAAGATGGTCAGGCTTAAACTGTGAAAACCGCTGGGTTTGATCCTTGGAAAATATGTTTTGTCATAATGATGCCTTACTTTCCTTGAAAAGTGCTACATTATATTTGATTCATTACTTCATCAGAATTAATTATTCTGAACATTTTTTAATACTGTGAAACCATTATTAATCGTCAGGCATTAATTTTCATNCAGCAGACAACATTTTAGCAGATGACAAATTTCCCAGCATGCAAAGGGTTAACAGCAATATTAAATGCTTTAAACATTATATTATATGAGCCGCGTTCTAGGAAAGCTAGCGTAATGCAAGTGCGTAACAGTACCGTCCCAGATTAGCTTGCGCAGTCCACAAAAACAAAAATACAGTCTAAGCGGAAAATAGCGTGCCTGATAAGCCCTGTTTGTGCTGTAGCACCTGTAGATAACTAGAGCTTTGTCACAGACGTGATGTATAGCCCCACATGCTGCATTGACACAGAATATTTTGCATGCTGTCTCACAAAACAAGAAAAGCTAATTTATGGCAATTTTTAAGAATTATTATGCCATTATCATTTATGGCCATTTCGACCTTTGAACTCTCGAATTCTTTGGCATGATACGCCATCCAATGCCTGTGAACAAAATTAATGTGGAGAGTAATATTAAAATCTCACAATGAATGACATAGTTATGGCCCAGACAAGCTTATTTATGGCCATTTTTGACCTTTGAACTCAAAGTGTGACCTTGACCTTGGAGATATCGACGTAATTTTATCGCGCAACACACCGTCCAATAATGGTTAATAAATGTGCCAATTGATTTCAAAATCCCACAATGAACGACATAGTAATGGCCTGGAAAAGCTCAACTATGGCTATTTTGTACCTTTGAACTCATGTGTGACCTTGACCTTTGAGATATTGACGTAATTCTTTCGCGCGACACACCGTCCAATGATGGTGAACAAATGTGCCAATTGATTTCAAAGCCTCACAATGAACAAC
>VMBQ01006773.1:16775-53794 GCA_007657795.1 Dreissena rostriformis | reverse complement strand
TTTTTTTTTTATACTGGAGCTCTTTAGTTCCGATGTGTACATTAATCAACTTAAAGCATTTAATAAAAAACTTCAAAACATGCAAAAATCTGCGAACAAGTCCCTTTAAGACTGTCTATTGTTGAATAGGTAGTTGAGATAAGATTGTAGAAAAGTGCATTGTTACCGGTATACTAATTATGTACATGGATTTAAGTGAATTGTCCTTAATTGCTGTTTCATGCATTTTGTGTGAAATACTTATATGCAGACTCCTTTATCCATTTTGACATCAGAATTTTAATGGTTACTTTTAAGCTGAAACAAGAGCACCGCATAGCGGGTGCCAACGCTCGGCTGTGGGTGCTTGTATTCTGTTTTTTTTTTTACCTTTGACCTTGAAGGTCATCATTGACCTTGATCTTTTCACCACTAAAAACGTGCAGGTCGATGAGATACACATGCATGCCAAATATCAAGTTGCTATCTTCATTATTGCAAAAGTTATGGCCAATGTTAAAGTTTTCGGACTACGACGACTACGACGCGGAAAGACGAGAGGGTTAGGAACAGCCGCGCTAAAAAAAACTTAATATTTTCAAGTCAGAAGGATTTTTTTGTTCATTTTTGTATTTAATCGTGTTGTTGCCTTAAGAGGGCACATTTTTATTACCNAATCAGTATTACTGTTTCCGTGCAAAAAACATAACTACAACGAAATTTTTCTAGTTTGAAACAATTTTTTGCAATTTTGTCAATAAATCAAACTGTGAACTGGTCCCTTGACTTTTTCAGTTGTTGAGGCAAGCCACAGAGATGAGACCTGACTATGTACAGGGCTGGATCAACAGGGGGGACATCATGATGAAACTCAAACGGTATGGGACCAGTGATTTTTTTTTGCCCAAAATTACAGCCTCTTACAAACTGTTTCCGTATGGCAAAAAGTTACTTTTTTTACCAAAAATCTGACCAAAACTTCCCCAAAAAAGATGCCAAACTTTTAGGAATAAACTCTATAGTTGGTTTATTGAGTTTATGGAACAACGATATAATGCCAAAGCACTTTATAATAAAAAGATTAAAATGCAGTTATACATGCACTTATAAACAATTGGAATAATGATATTTATAATCGTATTAATTATGATTCATTTTTTCCAATATCATGGTTTATTGCACTATTTTTCCCAATCCAAAAGGCACAGCCTGTACAATTAAAAGCCTGTAACACCCAGATAAGCCCAGTGTTTTTTTTTTTATTAAATATTCGGCGTTATTCGGCCCCATTCCCCTCCAGAAAGAGTATATATTTTTCCCCTATTTTGTAAAAAAAAATCCCCTCTAGAAGTTAAAAAAAAAAAAAAAAAAAAATTTTTTTTTTTTTTTTTTTTTTTAGAAAGAATTGTCTTATGATCATTATATCTCGATTATTTTATTTCATAAACAACTAACAAAGTATATGAACTTTGAACATGAACATAACTCTCTATGTATGGTGAATTATAGTTTTAAAACTTGATTTTGTACTGTTACTTGCTAACTATTGAAATTTCCCCTTTTTCCCCTTTTACACGCGAATTTTTCCCCCCTCAGGGGACCCGACTCCTTTCCCCCAAAAACTGAAAAAAAAAACAACACTGGAATGTAAAGTATATACAGAACTGAGATCAAAATATATTCAATTGCATTACAAAGACCAATTATGTTCACATTTTTCGAGCTAACTACATCAATTAAAGGATAAGCCGTATAATATGATAAGCCGTGCCGTGGCTGCATACTGCGCCAAAATAACGGACGACTTATGACCCAGTGATCAGGGCAAAAATGAAAAGCGCGTTTGAACGCACATCTCGAGTGTGAAAAGGGCGCTATATAAATGTGGTAAAAAAAATAATAATAATAATACCTTTGTATCATCAATTTACTGTATTCTGATGTATTTTGTACCGCATAATAAATATATCTTGTTATTACTTTAATTGTCTTTATGTACCACATATATATTGTTGTTACTTTCACATTATAAACAAGGACTAGATCAACCCGGACTTGGATAGTTTGCTATTTTAAAATTGTAAAAACATACTTGCTTTGAAATATACTTCAACACCTGCATCAATAAGGATGTTAAAAAAGCTAAACTCATAATAATGTGAAGTTGAATTAAGACATCAATTTGGGGATAAATAAAAACAAGTGATGTGTTTGTGAAACACTATGTTTCCTTTTGAGTGATTTTGACCCATATATTTGACCTTTGACCTTTAAGGATGACCTTGACCTTGACCTTTCACTACTCAAAATGTGCAGCTCCATTAGATACACATGCATGCCAAATATCAGGTTGCTATCTTCAATATTGCAAAAGTTATTGCAAAATGTTAAAGATTGTNAACGCCATTGAATATAACTATATAAATAGGCGTTTCATCAAATTAGCAAGTTTTCAAATTTTATTTAACATTCATTCAATATTGAGAAGTGTTATTGTACCACTGACAGGTAGCGCAAATTAATCCATTCCACTTTCTGTTGTATCAGGTTGTATCAGGTCAGGTACTGAAAGCACACTATTAGCTCCTTCCACACGTGTGATGATAATGCGCCTCTGTATTGTTTAAATCATTCGTTATTCACATCCCTTCTTGTAATTATTTTGCAGATATATCGTTTAAAAGTTAAAAACAAATATTCTGGGATCAGCGTTGATAAATGTACTATACTTTCAGTCTTGACGGGGAAAGTCAAAAGTTTAGTACAAACAATTAACATTCGTAAAAATATGAATCGAAAGATTTATTAAATTTCTTTGTTAAAAGATCAAATAAATTCAGTTTCGATCATAGCCCTTAAACTGTTTTTACTGCAAACAATGACGTGTACGTTTAAATCCATAAATAATGGTGATAACAACAACGTAAATCATATTAATGAACAACACCGTTTTGTTTATGATTTTGTATGCAGCCATTAACTCCTACTGTATTGGAACTGGCACATCTACGCTTGTGATTACGTCATACAACTGATTGATTTCGTCATTATTGCACATTGTTATTTCTCTGTTTTTTAATGATACATATTATTTTATGTAATTCCGCGTGTGTCCATTGAAATACACCTATTCCCATACCCTCATCACGAACGCGACTGCATCAAAATTCAAATGAATCTTTCCGTTCCCAATCCTATTCGACATTCGAATTTGCGCAAGTATAATCGTCAATATTACAACAATAACACTTTATTTCAGGTAGTAAAAATTCGACTAAATAATCACTGAATAATAATTGCACTGGTTTGCCTTTTTTATTTCATCTTTCGTGTTTTATTAAGCATTTACATTTCACACATTTGAACCCAATTGTTCATATGGACTTCAGTCTACTTAAATACATATGTTAACAAATACAATTGACCTTAGTTCATGTTTAATATGCTTAATCTTACGAAAAGTAGAAATTTCTCGCTTCATTTGTTTTTGTTTAGTGCTTAAATATGTGGTTATAATGTTACTGTTTAAGATTGTATATATATATAACTATTTCATATGTAGAATGTTTAATACACATTCGTCCCATTACGTCTACGTGTGGCGTTTTTCAACTGATTTTTTTTTTATCTGTAGCCAGCATTAAAGAAGTTCGATAGTTTAATGCAAACCTCAAATATGAAAGACTGCGTTTAAATATTGGCATATAAGTTTGGACGATGACAGTGGCGTCACGACTGTATTAAAAGAATAACATCCAAAAGCGTAGACGTCATTAGACTGTGTCATTTGCATATTGTAAAGTACTGTAAATCGCTTAGTCTTTGCGGTTATTTATTTCAATTACTTTCGTAACAATAATTTTGACCAAAAGTGGCATAATAAATATATATATATGGTTGGTGACTTTTGTTAGAGTGTGATATGAGATTCGTCCGAAATGGCGTGTAAAAAGGCTTGCCTGTTCCGACGCGATATCAGATTCGCCAGATGTCACAGGATATCAACAGTCACCAACCATAGATTCTATATGTATCAGTAGGTAAGAAAGATACTATCAAACATTATTGTTTAACTGTATAACGTTTTTGCACATTCAATCGAAATGTGTTTGTTTGTTTTCTTTGTCTTATTTTTAATTATTTTGTTGTTACTGTAGTTGTTGTTGTTGATGTTGCTGTTTTATATAATTATATAGAGGCATATTGAATGTTATTGATTGTCAACTTGAAGCATTTAAATTTATATTCTTATTAAGAATTACATTTACATTATTGTTAACGTTAATTATCAAATATAGGTTTATAAACATACAATTAAAAATCAAATTAAATTATCATTAGCTCCATAATGTATTTTTCTCTTCTCACCTTTCAAATGCTTAGTCATTCGCAATTTACTATCTGCCTTTAACGTGACTTTTTCACCGTTTGTTAAAATGACAATTACAACATAATTGTTATAGATTCAAAAAAGAAAAAATGCATTATATCCAAACAAGCAAAATAACACTCCTGAGTAAGAAAAATGTTAAAAGATATGTGTTTGTTTATTGATAATCATCAATCGAAATCGTAAACAAATATAAATCGTTTGTTACGCTTTTCATCGATTATTTTGATTAAATACACTCATACTCGNACACACACACACAAACACACACACACACACACACACACAAACACACATACACACACACGCACTAACAGGGGTGACACTATATGACCTTTCGCCATTATCATGTCGGGGCCATACAAAAAAGTTTGGCCAACCTAAACAGGTTCCAACTTTTTTGGCAATGTTAGTGGAAAACTAGAGCATAATTTCTTGGCCTAACCGATTTCTTAAAGAACCAATGTTGAACACTTCAGCGAGCGATTAATGACGAAATGGGGACTGATACGAACACTGTTAGAAATATAGAATTTTAAATATTTTAGCTGCTTGGCCATAGATTGAGAAATTAAAAAAAAATGTAATGTTGTTAAAAAATATTTCATAAAAAAGAGTTAACAGAAATATAATCGTTCACATTAACAAGTTCCAATAAACCTGATTGTATACAGTCTAGTCTGTCAATATATACCACTTAAGTGATGTGGTCGTTGGGATCTTTGTTCAATTGTGGTCTTTAATCGCAGGATTGAAACTTTACAAATATGCTAGTTGGCTTTTAACAGGTACCTTATCTGTGTATGTGCGTAATTATTTAAATGTTTGAAAACGAATGCATGTATCATTAATGTAATAAAGGATTGAGAACACAGTTTTGTTTCTATATGTATTATTTCAATGCCCTTATGTTTGTATTATTTATTTAAACAATCATATACATGTATAAACTTATTATTATTTCAAATCAACATGTATAAGGTCTCAAAGAGAACTTTCGAAGTTCCGATGTAAGATGGCCCGAAATTAGAAGTAGACGAAATCACAAATAACATTGACGGCTTAATACGTGAATCTGAATTCCAAGTCATGGTTCGAAATCCATAAGTTATCAAGCTATTTCTGGTTTTCGATTGTTTGTAGTCCATTTCCCATATTTTATGTATTGAAGAATTCCAGAAGAAATATATTGATAAACGGAAAAGCAATGATTTTAAATATTGTTCAATCCTTTGAATAAGTAACTTAAACACAATGAATGAGTGTAACCTTGATATGTTTTACATTAACAGTTCGAAAATAAATTTCGCAATCGAACAAATCAAAGAGTAATAGTTTTTTGTATTTATTTCCTAAAAAGTTGTTGAATTTTATATTATTTGTATTGTTAATATAAATCCAGCTGGTTTATTGACTGCAGGGTGATATTTATGTTCAACATGTATGCATGTAATTCATCATCTGAATATAAGAAGCTGTAACAGGGGGCTTATTAAGGTTACAGACACTAACGCGGATCACAAAAGCCCGTTCATTGAAACGCCAAATGATTAAAACGTTTCTTTTCTTGCAAATGCTTAAGTTTAAATCCATCAAGGCAGTATTGGGAAACAAATTGTTATGATTTCCTGTATGTCAACACGCACGCGACTCAAATAATAGATAAATAGTCAACAAACACGTGTAAATCATGAAGAAACGATAATATAAAATTGTCATTTTATTTAAGTTTCAAATGCGCATTGGCTACATCTCGTTTGGAAAAAAATGCATAACATATCTTGTAGATCTTCCAAAACTCAATGTTTTTGTTAATGCAGCAACTTGTATGTTTTGAAAACGTTTGATGTCATTTTCGATTAAAGTGTTCGGAAATTTGCTCGTCACACACGCAAAATCATCCATGCTGTTTAAACCCCCAACACAACACGTCACAACTTATAAAGGTCATCACGCGTACAAATGTTGTTTTTTTTATGTTTCTTACAAGTAATCTTCCGATGTTTAATCTAAGGCGAAACATTACATACGAAACCTACTCACCCTCTAGATTTCTCCATCGTTTTTTAACGAAACGCCGAAAGTATCATTAGCTCGTTTATTAATGCATCTCCACAAAGAGGTGGCGCCAGTGATATTTGGCCTTTTTATAAAATATATAAAAAGCTGTTCGTATAAGATAAACCTGGTTGGCCAAGGTGTTAAGGCGAAAGCTTTTTAATCAAAGGTCAGTCGTTCGATCCAAGATGAAGTACACTATTTTCTTCTTGTTTTCTTTCGTAAACTCTATTGTTGTTTTGAAATGCGGATCTTTAGTTCCGACGTTTATATTTATCAATTTAAAGCATTTAGTGACCAATTCCAAAAATGACGAAATCTATGGACAAGTTCGTTAAAAAAAAATCAAGAAACCTTGAAATGATTCGGCAAAACTTATTATTATTTTGTCTGAATCTATTATTTGCTACGCAGTTGAGTACAGTGTTACACTGAACTAAATTGTGTGAGTCTGGCAGGAAGCATATGGAAGCAGCAGCATTCGAATGTGCATCTACAAACATTTGCCTGAAGTTCACATTGAGAGAATATTAAAGCTTTATTTAATTGAAGCATACTTTTTATTTAATTGCAAGAATATAAATGTTCAAATTGGGCTTCTACGTTTTAACATAGAAAGAACAGGCTTGTTTAATGCAGTTTTACTACATTATATGTCCTATGTGCGTACTTAAATATTGCGTCAGTTAAACAACCAGTATTTCCTCGTAGGACCTATGTGGATATAAACGCTGACCACTCGATTGGCGATTGTTGCATGCAAAGAAATTGCGAAAATGGCTCTTTTTTCTGATATACATGTAACTGTGCATGTTAAGCGCTTTTGATATTAACGTAGATGGTCCCATCGGTTGATTGTATGCGTTACATGTTGACATGTTATAATATATATATTTTTTTACATGTTAAATAGCTTCTTTAAAAAAATATCCCCGTTCCATAAATAACAACAAATAATTATGATAATTTTTATTTAAACTTCTCCCTTTCATGTAATGAGCTACAATGAAGTTCTTATTGAAATCTCCCAAAAGATTTATAAATATTAAAATAATCGTACTTCCTTTTTGCTTTTCCGGATTTAGGAAGTACGAATATTTTTATATTAATTATTCAATTTATTTAGAATCAGAATGTTCTATTATCAAGCAGACTATAGCTACCACCATTTGTATTTTGCAATGAGTTGGCTTCCAACAATGTTAACTCGGTACCACGTTTCTGATGCCGCACTTTTATATTAAACTTCGTAGTGGTAACAACTGTGGCGTTGTTTATATCATAACATAAAACTCACTTGAGTTGACGTTTATAAAAGTCACATAAACAATAGTGTATCAATTACAAAACATGGTGTCAGAACGGAAACATTTTACCTACGTCATAATCGGATTAATAAATACCATATAACACATTTGTGATAAATAACTAAAAAAAAAGGGAATGGCTCTTTCTGGAATAACGCACCAGTTATGGACTGGTACAGTTCGAATCTACCATCCACGTGGGAGAAATTTGAACGAAACATAAAATTAATATCATCCGGACCCTTAATAGATAAATCGGAAGAGTAAAAGATAGCTTTATTGCTGATATGGGTCTGTGAAAAAAGCCAAGACATTACACCAGCTTGGACCTTGACAGAAGAAGAATAAACACAGCTACAAACATACTTTGAACAATTCCAAAAACACGTTAAATCGAAATTAAATCCAGTTTTTTCGAGGTACCAATTCTTCAAGGAAAAAGCAAAATGATCAAAGCATCGAACAATTCGTGACAAGACTCAAACTTAAACTTGCTGACTGTCGGTTTCCAGCACTGGTACAGGACGAAATGATCCGAGATCGAATTGTTTTTGGCGTCAAAACTCCGCGAGAAGCTAATCAACGAAGGCGAAAACTTGACGCTTGACAAAGCAAAACAAATATCGCAAAACTTTGATAAGTATAGAAAACAAATGTCATTAATCGACCAAAACAAGACATACACGTCATCAGCACACGTGGCCATGAACAAGCACGTGGCGGAAGAGGAGGTCGAGACCGAGAGCGATACCAGACAGCCGATCGAGATCTTCGAGACCGAGAGCGATACAAGACAGCCGATCGAGATCGACGCCCATCACAGAGGGAAGTGCAACAAAAAGCCTCCAATCATTGAAATGGACGGGATCGACGGTGTGAGCACTGCGGCAACCTGCCGCACAAAGAACGGACACAATGCCCCGCATGGGGAGAGACATGCAACAGATGTCACAAGTAAAACCATTGGAAAAGAATGTGCAAATCGAAATTAGTGTATAATATCGATCACGGTGACAGTGACAGTAATCATACACAGGAAGACGATTCTCAGAGAGACGATTCGTGGATACATCCTTACTGCATAAATACGGTAAGTCAACCACGATCGTCCGCCCAATCGTCTGCTCCCAATAAGGCACGTGTAAACGTAGGCATTGGTCCCAATTTGCAAAACATACCAAATTGATACTGGGTCAAGCGTTAACACAATCTCTAAAAAAAACATTTCGAATTGCTCAATATCAAAGCCCCTTTAAAAGTCCCCGATACAAGACTTACTGCATACTCAGGCGATAACATTCGTGTATGGGGCAAAATAAACCTAAACTGCAAAAACCGAGAATCGGAGACGCAGGGTACGTTTTACATCTTGAATAGCGCACAGCCCCTAATGGGTCTGCAAACCTCGCTTGATTTAGGTCTTTCGAAATTGACCTACGCGGTCAACGAGCAGAATGACGGTCATATGACTAAGGATTACGTCATGTCTGAATACGGCGACCTACTTAAAGGTATCGGAACCCTCCCGGGCAAAAGTAAATTGTACATTCGCGAAGATACGATTCCGGTAGTGACGCCACCTAGACGCATACCGGAAGCCTAATAATCTCGCCTCAAGTCCGAACTTGAGCAAACGGTCACAGACAAAAAAATAAGGCCTGTATCAGAACCAACAGACTGGGTCAATCCAATCGTGGTTGTTGAAAATCCCAACGGCAAGCTACGGATCTGTCTCGATCCAAAACAACTTAATAACGCGATACGACGTCCGCATTATGCAACGTCAACACTTTAAGACGTTATTGCAAAATTGTCAGGCGAAAAGCTTTTTAGCTTACTTGATTTAACAAACACATACTGGAGTGTTGAATTAGATGAGGAATCGTCGTACCTCACTATATTTGCAACTCCATTTGGAAGATACCGTTACTTGCGCCTTCCATACGGTATCTCAGCTTCCAGCGACATGTTTTGTCAAAAAGTGAACGAAATATTTTAGAGATTACCAAGTATTCACCAGCTGGTTAACGACATCCTGGTTTGGGGTCGCACCCCCCAGGAACATGATCAAAATTTAAAGCAGGTATTGATACGAGCGCGCGAACGCGGTATCAAATTCAACCCGCTAAAATGCACAATCTGAGTAAAGTCAGTACAATTCTTTGGTCACGTGATTACCGACACCGGGTTACAAGCCGACCCAAAGAAAATTGAGGCAATTTCGAAATTGCCGACCCCAGATAACCACGAAAAGGTCAAAACCTTGCTAGTACTCGTAAATTACATTGCCAAATTCGCGCCATATTTAGCCTAGGTCATTGAAACCCTATGGAGCCTCCTCAAGAAAGTGAAAGAGTTCCTGTGGGACGCCTCAGGTACTGCTACAGGTCAAAGACATCATTACTCAGTCGCCAGTTCTAGGGTATTTTGACCCTATCAAACCCTTTATACTGGAAACAGACGCGAGTAAATATGGGTTAGGCTGCTGTCTTATGCAAGACGAGAGACCCATTGCGTATGCCAGCAAAGCATTAACGGAAACAGAAATTGGTTACGCAGTCATTGAAAAAGAGCTGCTCGCAATTCTTTTGGGTTGAAACGATTTCATTAATTCACAAACGGTAGAGAAATAATCAATCACTGCAATCACAAGCCGATTTCTTAAAAAAAAAAAAAAAACAGTTTCCAAATAACATCTCAAGTGTATAAACAGTACTCATTGTTATGTGAGAAAGTTAGACTGCCAATATATCCTCTAATATGTCTAATCATGTACTAATAGCTTTAACTAGTTGATTGAGATAACCTATCGTTTAAAGACATGGTACACGCGTGTTTTTTTTCCAATACAATGTCGAGCTGTATTTTCTGAAAATGGTTTGTTCGTATGTACACTGTTTACGGTATCGATAATATTTAATATTAAAAAAACACTCGTTGGTATTTTCGGAAAATCAATGCAACTCGACATCTGTTTATTGAAAACATGGCTGGCTAAATATCAAATGTGCAATATGAATAACAGGGCGGAATACAATGAGACAAATAATGTTCAGTCAATACATTATATGGTTTTGTTAGTGAGTCGTATTCTAAATATTTAAATCAATGTTGCACGAGGCAAATACAATCGAATTTAAATCAATGCATGACTATTCTAGTTTTACTCTTATTTACAACACTGGTTCACAACTTTTGTATACCACCCCAGAAAGGGAGGCGGTAAACTACAACGGGCGAGGCATGGTATGGTATTGCGCAAGGGGGGGTTAGAGGGTTATGGTTAGGGTTAGGGTTAGTATTAGGGGTCGGGTTAGGGTTTGGGTAAGCCTAAACCCAACCCTAACCCTAACCCGACCCCTAACCCTAACCCTTACCCTAACCCTTTTTTTGGGTTATCACCCCTATACCATGCCTCGCCTGTTGTAATTGTCCGCTTCCCCCCAGGAAACCCGAAACCTTGTGAGCATTGTAAAACCATTGGAGCAGTGTTCGATATTTTACCATAAACTTACATAGGGTAAGTAAATTGGAATAATTAAAATTGTCCAAGTCCAATTTGAAACAACTGTGTATTAAAATTGATTTCAAAGGTATTGGCCCACATGTAGAAAAAATCCTGACACATTTTCTTAAAAAATGAGCGAAATGCGGCTCCCTGAAGTAGAAGATCGGGCAAAATGGGCCATGTTCAGGCATTTAGGGGAGAAAAACTGCTTTAATTTGCAAGCCATTACGATAATTTAAGGATTTAAACAAACTTACACATGTCTGCCATAACCTCTCAGCAGGGTTTCTCCAGAAAACTATTTCTTGTAACGAAATTTGCGTTTTAATGACAATGTTGGGAAAACATGGATACCATTTGGAGGAAACCAGGAAACCGTATACGAGCAGTGACTTTATTATTCTTTTTTGGTGACAAAAACCTAATTTCCAGCCATTTCGTTGCAATTTCTTTGCTTTGTAGAGGCCTATAGTAAGGTTATGTGGGCACATATGCATACAAATTTACTTGTAACGCTTTATAATACATTCTTTGATATTCTTTGCATTTCATCCAACATCATTTCAGAAACTTGAATCCTGTGTCTGATATATAATGTGGTTAGACTATGTCCACTTAAGATATGTAAAGCTGATAGTTTTATCTGAATTACTAACTCGTTTGCCAGTTTGTGCTAAAATTAAATTGTATCACAATGCAAGTGTCCCCCCTCCCCACATTATTACACCCCCTCACAAACTCTGTTTGGGGGGCTATATAAGAATCAGTTTGTCCCGTCCGTCCCTGTCCCAGTACGTCACGTCCGTCCCGATTGTTTGTCCGTCCGTCCTTCCTGATTTATTTTCATGAAATAACTTTTGAACAAATGAACATACAACCTTCAAACTTCATATGTTGATGCACCCTTATGAGCTTTATATATACACTACACCGTCTTTAAGGTCACTAGGTAAAAGGTCAAGGTCACTGTGATATCTAATAGAAAACTTTAAAATAGGCTCCATAATTGAATTGCTTCCACCTACAGCCTTCAAATTTCATGTGTAGATGCACCACTCAACTCCTATCTATGGCAGTTGGTTGTTGTCAGCAGGTTGAAAAAAGTCCTTATTTTTTCGGTAATAAAGTAATGACAAGTTTTTTGAGGCTCTTAAAAAATTGAATCAATGAAGTAAGGATTGCGATCATCACTACTACCTACTTTAAAACTGTTACTAATTAAATATTATACATACAACCACCATATACACTTATTTAGACATCATTCTATGTACCTAACCAATAAATGTATGTGACAAAGCAGTCAAGTCTTTCTTTAAATTTTCCAAAATAGTGTTGGTAAAAAGAAATAATACTAGAGAATGTTGAAAAGTTACTTTTGATAATACATAAGGCATTTAAAAGTACATTTGTATGCATATGTGCCCACATACACTTACTATATGCCTCTACAANAAAGACATGGTACACGCGTTTTTTTCCAATACAATGTCGACCTGTATTTTCTGAAAATGGTTTGTTCGTATGTACACTGTTTACGTAATCGATAATATTTAATGTTAAAATAACACTCGTTGGTATTTTCTGAAAATCAATTCAACTCGACAGCTCTTTATTGAAAAAATGGCTGACTAAATATCAAATGTGCAATATGAATAATAGGGCGGAATACAATGAGACAAATAATGTTCAGTCAATACATTATATTGTTTTGTTAGTGCGTCGTATTCTAAATATTTAATGCAATTTTGCACTTGGCAAATACAATCGAATGTAAATCAATGCATGGATATTCTCGTTTTACTCTTATTTAAAACTCTGGTTCGCAACTTGTGTATACAGTCGATTCGCAAATAGTGGAGAAATAACCATTACTGTTTAATATTTTTCTTACCGCTTTCTCCATTGTGTGAAAATGTTATTCGAGCTTTAACACGAATTCACGGGTCATTCGTCAACAGTGCTCTGTATCCCTAAACTTGTGAATGATATATTCACTCGTAAACCGCAATTAATAGTTAACGTATAATCAATAAAGATTAAATTACCTCATTATGTTTATCGAAAATGTTAATATGTTTCAATAAATCGCTTTTGAAATCATATGTTGGGTAAATCTCCAGTTGCTGTGTAACTCATAGCTGAATTTCAGCGGTATTCATACCGATTTTACAGCTTTTCAAGACTCATTGGACTTGTACCAAGTGTGTCTTTAGGCTCTGGTCTGTTTCTTCACAAAGTCATGTGTTATAAATATTGTGTCATTTGTTTCCTATGAAGAAGACGTTTCGGTTATGGGTAAATTAGCTCCCAAAGTTTAAGCTGATTTGTCAATATAAAGCAATGCCACATCAATATAATAAGTGATGTGAAAACGAAAGAAAAACTATTTCTATTCATACTCGAAATTTACTTTAAGAAATCAATTCAAATGAATAAAGTAGTGAGTGTTCCGTAATTGGCGACCGAACTGTGGCAGTTTATATTATATCGCTTGTAAATACTCACTTATTTGTTGTTGTCCCTTCAAAACGTACTGCCTATTTCTAAAGGGATCCTTTTTTCTGGTTACAAAGCTATTTAGCAATCGCACCCATGCCTTTTCTTGTATCATATGTGTGACCGCAAAATTGAAGGGCATGTCATTGAGGACCACGTTGAAAAATTTGCGTTTGAGATGCAATTAATGAGATACTGGGTTTTGTCGAAATTTTACTGCCGAAACCTTGTTTTCTGAATGTGATTGCCCTTAAGCAAAATGGATTTTCTAAATAGGACACACCAGTTTTATTCTTTTTTTCGAACGAAGCCTTAACATTTGGCCGTTTTATAATGGAAATTTGAGTTAGTGTAAAATATTCATTAACCTGATCATTTATTAATTAAATTTAAAAAAAAACAAGATTTTCAACGTTTCATCATTTAATTCAATTAAGCTTTGTAATTCAAATCAATGTCTGCGGGTACGTTACCTTCTTATAACATTTCAGCACAAAACACAAGATTTTGGGCGGAAACGTTGTTTTCTTTTTTTAGGTCACCTTGAACTTGACATTAGTGGATTAAATTGCAATCGTTGGTCTGCATGTAAGCTTCCTACATATACACTCTCTGAAAACTACCTTCACGAAGAAACAAAACATCAGCACAATACCTCCATCCTCAATGAAGTTATTGCGCATAATCGTTTGAGCTATTTAAGCAACATTGGACATTTCTTTCACCCGAGAAGTCCGAATGCAATCCGAAGCCACATCACCATTCAAGCTTGCAATATCAAACATATATCAAGGTTGGACGCTACAGAGACCGTTATTGCACGCGAACGTTTACCTGAATTTCTAAGCATAAAAAGGGACATAGTTCCGTTAAATTAAACGCCATCAACACGGAACTTGCTCAGTTCGCTTTCACAATGACCCCAAACACTTGTTAGAAGTTTCAACTGAATAGCAATACTAAAAATATTGACGCGGAGTTGTCGAAGGCAAATCTTAACCGTAGCATTATGCTTAGACCAACGCAAATAAGGTGAACATAATTGCTTGATCAATTCGAATATTAGCTCTAGAGTGAGCTAAACAGACTGTCGAATGTGTTACTAATTAACGAAATACAAATACTGCATTGCTATGGGTAAATAATAACGATTTGATAAATGTTAATGGTATATACCGGTAATTTTGTTCACAAGATATCTGATGATGCTACCGTAGTAAATCGATTAAGTATACTTACTCCTTACCAAGCGTCGATGATATTTAATATAACATTCGTACCGAGCACTTTGAGACATAAACATTATATGCATTTATGTCTTAAATACGCAAATTGATTTCAATGAAAAAAGTCATTTACTTCCAATTGAACTTATACCCGTTTAAAATTTGGATACCAAATTTGTGAGTTTGTGTCTCTTGAAGCAGCATAACACTTTTTGTAAAAGATTTTTTTGAAAAGACGTCCACTTATAAATACCTTGTTCTAGGTGAATGTGGACATCGCTTATTGCTTGTTAAATATTTTTGACTTGTATAAAGTATTGGTGTAAATTATTTATTAAGCAAATTATTTACACCAATACTTTATACAATACAAAAATTGTGCACCATCTGTTAACTATTATGCACTCTTAAATATGCAAGTAGCAAGTAATATACACTTGTAGATTTGTATATTGCGTATTTCTGAGCCGGTGGCCTTCAATAACTAGAATAAAATGTGTTTGCGTTTGAGTTAGAGTTCAGTTTGATTTGCTAAATAGTTTTTACAAATCGCATATGAGATAAACAAGTGCAGAAATATAACGAAGTTTGGAATAGAATAAGAATTCATATGGAAAGAAATCCTACAAATATAAAAAAATATTTTCTCTCCATGTCAGTCGGTTTTGTGCAATGAGATTGAAATAGGGTAGAGATTGTAACCGTTGAAAATGAACAATTTCACAATCTTTTGAAAGGTCAATTTACAACTTGAACCTGTAAATTTATTATGTAGTGAGTATTCCTATTTCAACATTCCTTTCATATTGAACGATAATTTCTTAAACATACTAGCTCTGCATTGATAAAAGCAAAAAGTTACTACCGGTATATAAATAAGTTCGCTATATTGGACGTTTCAGATTTTTTTTAACTTATTTATATGGTGAGATTACCATTGCTGTCAATTGAATTATTTTATAAAAGTAATTCATTATATCCTCTGAAAAATAACACTACTTTGTATTAAAAGTCACAGCACCGTAACGTTAAAGTTTACTACCGGTAAATATCGTCTTCCATACGTTCACATGTAACAAATGCTACAACTTTTGTTAAGATTATGTGCACTTACCTTCATATCATTCATAATTTGTAATATATTTCTTTGTTCTTATTTTTAGATGTACTTAGTATGGCGATATTTAGCATATGTGTTAATATGTTGCGGGAAACGCACACACATCTGAGAATAGTATTAGGCATATTGTACAGAAAAAATGTGCAAGTGACGTGAGTCTTTAAATTTGAAATTATACTTTTTATTCATGAATCGCATAATGCTATCAAGTGACATAAAGTTTAGCAATGTGCTTATCTGCACAAACACACATACATCTAAAATAAATCAGCTTATTTATTATGTTATTTGATGTTACCGTGTAGTATATTACTTACATACTAAAAATTGCACTCCTTAATATATTGTATACGATAACAGGTGTACTTGTAGATATAAGCGGTACAAAAAAGTATATCAGCCGAGATTTCAGACCTTGTCACTTAAATAGTTCATATCATTGACACAAACAAGTTTTTGTCAATACAGCACAAGCGTATGCGTTTAAACGCAGTATATTGTAACTTAAACTTCGTGCTAATGAGTAACCAATTAAAATGTTAAGAAATCATATACTACAAGAGTGATCGCACTAACGCCACTTGATCACAATAATGCATGCATACACTGATATGATTCATTTATCATGTTCCCGTCGAAGTGATGATAAGACAAAACTTTCTGCAAAAGTAGTTCCAGGGCGGCGCATCTCCCCGCCCTATTTTTTTCGCTGTCCGATCATGGTATAATGATTTAAGTATTCGACGTCAGTAACCGACCAGTGTAGTTCTTGGTGCCCCCGTGGTGGTTTGCGTTACGACCTCAAGTCGTCCATCATCATTACCATGGGATAAAATATATAAATGTATATTATTTCTATATTTACTAGCTAATAAAACGTTAATAATTCGGCCTGTTTTTCGATGTAAGTGCCCTCCAAAACGCACCATCGGTGTTATAGGAAAATGATGTCGTGATGGCATACCGCCATACCCCCCACCCACTTCCAAGACTGTCTCGGCTTAAATTTGCCTCTGGCTAAGCAAATGCAAACGAAAGAAAAGAAACGGATGTTTATCTTTGTGAAATGATTTTTATTTGTATGAAGAAGATTCTACTTCGAAAAACTGAAAATGATCTATTGCACAGTGTTAACATGTTTCGACAATTATTATTTATTTTCCTATTATATCGCTTCTTACATATTAAAGGTGATGGATAAACATTAAAACATAACATGGTGAGAATAAATGGTAATTTAATTAGACCTCGCTCGAATTCATGGAACACCGCATTTAGCTGCAAAGATAATACACGCTATAGATACTTCAAATCTATTTCGAGATTATCTTGTTTAAAATCACCAGAGCGGTAACCTCTCCTGTTGATATATTTAGGTCAGAATATACTCACTGTTTTTCCTATATAATTCAATGTAAAAGCGACAACTTTAAGCGAAAATAAATGCAACATTTTGCACATAGAGACCCCCATAACCATACCTTTTCTTAAAGGGCATTCTAAGCTGAATCGATTTAAGCAATAAAAAAAGATATGTAATTTTCAAACCAAAAAAGAGTTTGACACAAATCAAAATCGACTGTTTTTGCACCTTCTTTTTTTCGGCCGTTTTCTAGTGGATTGTAACCTTTTTCAGTGCCATTTTTTACCTAAATCTCTAACTTTATCATATTTCAGGGATTAAGTAGTGAACACCTATGCTTACCCTATCAATATCACCAAACCATTAAACCAGAACAACAGTCTAAAGATTAAAACATGCTTTCGAGTAAAATATGATGTTTTTTAGAGAGTATAGCCCTTCATGACCCTTCATGACCCTTCATGACTCAATTATTTAGTATAATGTAACCAAGAGTTCTTTGTGTGCAGCTTGTATCGTTCTGCCTCAATTAGCCGACATCACACCACATCTGTTTTACGGATATAGTTCTCGAAAGGTAAGCGTTTAAAACGTAACTTAGTCAGACAACCTAACCATTATTGTCTTATGTAATATAAACTATCAGCTTTATAAATACACATGTCGGTTGTTGTTTACATTATTGCATGTTCTTACGCACAAAACTACACATAGGATATAGAGCGTGCAACCATTAACTCTGGCGCACTAAGAGCTACTCGTCTAGGGCATATAAATGTAGTTATTTACGAAAACAATCGCTTCAGTTATCTAAAGGCTAAGTTGAAAACGTATGCTTGATAAAACGTTAAACATAGAATAGCCTTGTCCTTTATAGGTAATTGCATGTACAGCTTTAATTATCATCTCAGTATAACAAACACTTGCGGTATTGTAAATATGGCTAAAAAAGGTACCACGAATCAGCCTAGAAGCTGGCGGTTGAGTGTTAATTCAACAAATACATGAAATTAAACTAAAATTCACTTTGACTTTCGATTTTGAATCGTCTACTTTCGCTTTCGCAATGATTTAACCTTTTATATATTTTAATTGTTTCAATACTTCTGAAACGCAAATCGTCGCGTATTACAATATAATCGTATACACAGTTACAAGGTTCAATGTTTTATGTATTTAAAAATAGTTTTAATAGGAATCTGAAATACGTATTTATAACACTAGCAAATTTGACAAAATTCAAGTAAATACGACATTGTACATGGTTGTGATGTACATGTATTATGCATAGTGTAGCTATGAGGGGCATGTGGCCTTTTGTATTAAGCAAAATATTTTAAACGGTAGTATACGGATAATGTTTATCTTAATATTGTTTCCATTTTATGTAAGAAATTATCTGGGATTAAGCATATAAATGTGGTGTTTTAAATAAAAGCTACATACAAAAGTAAACGTTTAATCAACTTATGGTATATTTACAGGGTCTGAAAACCACATAGAACTCGTAAACAAGCGATACTATGCAATATGGGAAATGCTAATAAGAAGCCGTCATCCGACGAATGTGACACCGACTCGGATTCGTCATCCGACTCCAGACCCGGTGAAATTATACTAGTAGATCTAACAGACTCAGAGGATGATTTAGATCCAGAAGACGCCAAAGTAGTTGAAAATCGAATTTCAGACACATCAAACGATGTCGAAAAACATTCTGAATGTGGAACGAAAATGCATGAGATGCAAACCAACCAGGCTGGTGTTAAACGTGGTTTCCAAGATATAGATGATACAAACAGGCAAGAGCAAACACAGCTGTTATGTGGACCATGCAATATCCAATTCAAAATCGCCACTGCATCGACATTCTGTCCTGTTTGTGACAATGATCTCTTTTGTGCAATGTGTTCATCAATTCACAAGACCTTGCCAGGAACAACCTCGCATACGCTCTTGAAGGTTTCTAAATATCCGGTTAAAAAGCAAGGAGACAATGATGGAAAAGAAAACAAACCTACCTGCAACCTGTGTCTCATTCAAAATGTTGAAACTGAAGCAATCTTCAAGTGTCTGGAATGCCAAACACAGCTTTGCGATTCGTGCAGTAACCAGCATAAAGCACAGAAGGCAACCCATTCTCACGATCTAATAAATATAAATGCGGATACACCTAACGCCAAACGGTATGTTGGACAAAAATACCACATTGTAAAGAATAACTAGATTACGAGGGATCAGACCAAACAATCCTAAATGTATTCTGAATATATGTCATTTGACACGGGGTTTCACTTAGCTATCAAACATGTCTTGCTCTTAACAATTAAGAAATAATTGATGTTGTCGGGCTATATAGATCGCTAACGGATACGTTTACTTTTTACCATTGTTTGGTATAATAATATATGGTTAATGCTTCTGATAGGTAAAAAGATATGTAGACGTGAAAATGTATATTTGTATATTATCATATCGCATACAGGGCACGACTACAGCCTTCCTGTACTTCAACATCTCCGGGCGCAGCTGACACGGTAAGTGATTTACCAAAGACTTTAGTTTGGCTTTTGAGATAATCATTTGAATCATGGTCAATCTCTAACATTATTAAAAACAATTTAAGTTGATCTCTCCAATTTTTTAGCACAGTACTAAAACACGTTCAATTTTATTTCTCACACCAATAGTAAACTATTCTATATATTATCACTATATGAACTATATGAACATACATGTATACCTATTCTGATACCTGCATCTGTCCCTTTCGTCATTTGAGCACTTATAACCATTTGTACTGTGTTCCAGAAAATACCTAGTCGACCTATAGCACATACCATTACATCAGACACTCTAACGCTTGCATGGACGAAGCCACCGCAATTTGAGG
Source organism: Dreissena rostriformis (assembly GCA_007657795.1). Lineage (NCBI taxonomy): Eukaryota > Metazoa > Mollusca > Bivalvia > Myida > Dreissenidae > Dreissena > Dreissena rostriformis. The sequence goes on along the minus strand of VMBQ01006773.1, from coordinate 33,451 downwards.
AGGGGAATTATTTTCAGATTGGATACAAAGAGTCGGAATCTAATTGGAAGATATATTCTGGCGAGTTCACGGAATGTACCCAGGTTCTGACAAATATCAAGTGTAACACAGAGTACATATTTCGGGTACGAGCTGTTTACAGCGACGGAGAAGGACCTTACAGTGAGGAGAGTGCAGTAGTTAAAACCCCAAATTCGGCTGCCTTCAGATTGTGTCAGCTCTCGGTGCGTAGTGATGATGGGGGTTCACTTCCCATCCGTTACGCTTTACCATTGCGCGAAATCAAAGACGCACGAAATGTAAAGGCTAAAACACGAAAGTTTGTTTTAGGTAAGATGTTCGTGTATTTTTGATGCTTAAATTTATACATACACATGCATGAAATGTGATTATGTTTATTTCAATAATAAATGCCACCTTTCTATCATAGTATGTTTAAAATGTTTTAAAGAATATATTCTGTTTAACAAAAATTATGATGCTGCGTAGACATGTTATGGCGTGGTGTTTTTTTTCTTAAAGTCTTAACCGTCTTTGTTATATCATGTTTCTCACCAAAAATATCGTAAACAATCGTTTTATTAATTTGAATAAGTGGTTTAACGTTACTGTTCATTATAACAGTTTTACAATTGTGTTCGTTGTCTTTAAGAACATTATGGAGTGTCATGTTATTATAAGAATAACCATTTTATGTTCATGCTGATGACATAATAAATCAAATGTGAACGTTTTTGACCATAATTTAACACTTCATATTCAAATAAAGAGTAGTTAAACGTTTTGCAAACTCTATAACAAAATAATTTCGGTATTTATACACACAAAACATCCGATTAACAAAAATATGTTTTTGACGTATTACCGTTGTTGAAGGTTCGCCCAAAGACGCTGATTGGAAGGAAAAGACCTTGCTGATGATTGGCGAGACAGGCACAGGCAAGAGTACCCTGGTTGATGGAATGGCAAACTACATACTGGGGGTGACCTGGAACGATCCCTTCAGGTTTAATATTGTCAATCTAGAAGACGAAGAAAAGAAAAAGATTGGAAATCAGGTAAATATGATTATCATATTTATTTTTAATATATTATAAATGTATTGGATGTATGTTTGGTCATTGTCCAGGACATTTGACTTTACGGACGTGATTTAGTTAGAATACATTTCTCATTTTATGTAAGTAAACGTATTAAAAGTACATATTATTTTGTTTTTTTCCTCTAAAAAATGTATCAGCCGCAAATAAAAAAAACCATAGAATACCTTCGAACATGATTTCCATAAGAGGCTCTTAGAATTACTCATCAATAACCCATAAACTTGTATTTATGGTTGCAGGCGGTTTCACAAACGGAATGGATTACATGTTATTCAATCTATCCGCACGAAGGAAGCAGAATTCCCTATACTACCAACATTATTGACACCCCAGGCTTTGGTGATACAAGCGGACTTGATCGAGACCAGGAAATCGTTGAACAAATCCGAGAATTGTTTGCAGCTAAACCACCGAAGGGCGTGTTGTCTATTGACGCAGTTTGCTTCCTTATCAAAGCGCCGGATGCACGATTGACACCAGTTCAAAGTTACATCTTCCAGTCAATTATGTCACTTTTTGGAAAAGACATAGAAGACAATATATGTTCACTTATAACATTTGCCGATGGAATGGACCCTCCTGTTTTGGCTGCAATTGAAGAGTCAGGATTGCCATTTGGCGAGCGTTTCACGTTCAACAATTCAGGTCTTTTTGCAAGAAATACAGGTCTTTCCCAGAGCAGCTTATCACCGATGTTTTGGGATATGGGTCTAGTAAGTTTCAGAAACTTCTTCAACCATCTGGATTCGCTGGAGACAAAGAGCTTACAACTGACCAGTGATGTTTTGTATGAGCGAAGCCGCTTGGAAGCAACAATTAGGAATCTACAGCCGATGCTTGACGTTGGACTGAATAAAATTAGCGAATTAAAATCGGAGATAAACATTTTTCAAGAAAACAAGTCAATTATCGCCGATAATAAAGACTTTACGTATGTTGTTCCGACAACTAAACACATAAAAATCGATCTACCAAGTGGGTTACATGTTACAAATTGCACGTATTGCAATTTCACTTGTCATGAAAACTGCAATATTGCGAATGACTCTGAAAAGATTGGGTGTTGGGCAATGACTGATGGATTTTGTAGAATTTGTCCGGAACGATGTTTCTGGAATCAACATGCAAACACGCCGTACATTTTCGATTACATCACTGTTGATGAAACGAAAACATACGCAGTCATGAAACAGAAATATGAAGAGGCATCAGGAAAGATTCTTACCCAGGAACAGGTGTTGGACAAAATGAGAGAGGAGCTTGACAAAATCGACGATATGATTGAAACGATGATGCTTGTTTTCCGCGATTGCAATATCCGTCTAGGGAAAATTGCCCTGCGTCCAAATCCGTTGTCCATGACTCAACACATTGACTTAATGATTGAAAGTGAGAAGATGGAGAAGAAGAATGGCTGGTATGAGAGGGTTCAGACGCTGTTTCGGTTCCGTAAACGAGCACAGGTCGTTAACGACGCGGAGACGTTTTTTAAAGAAGCAATAAATCTTGGGGTGACTGGAAGCAGGCGTAAAGACAAAGAAACCATATTCCAAAGGTTTCGTGACATGTTTGAAGGGAAAAGACATACCGATGGGCAGCCAACATCAAGTAGTCGCGATCCGTCTGGTGTAGAAGATTCACATGCAGGCCATGAGCAAAAACAAACTACAGACAGTGACATAAAGCAATAATGTGGTTGACAATTTTATAGATCAATTATTTAATAGCGACGAAACATGACATTGTCGTTATATCACATTTCAAAAACAATGTGTTCAATCCAACATTTCTATCTAACAATTTATGTCGATGTTCATATCTTGTCTGAAAGAGGATTTTGATAAGAATATGTTCATTTTGGGAATACTTGTGTTAATATTCCTCAAAGCTTTCGAAGCTGAAAATGCCAATTGGAGTTTCTCTATTGACATGTAATAGTTACCTTAAATTTCATGTACCACATTGTTGCATTCTTTGAACATGTAATGAAAGTAAATATTCGTAAAGATTGAGTAGTTTGAAGTTAAACGTTCGTGCGTTGTGTTATTCAATATTTAAATGAATGGCAACATTTCTACAATATATCTTAGCTTTATTAATAAAACCATATTTAAATAGCGATATATTGAGCACGGATTTGTTACCACTGCACGTACTTTTATAGATTACAACGCATTAAAGGCATGTAAATCGTTAAAATTTTGAAGTGTTAATTAAGACACGTACATCGAAGGGAGGAATCACAGTAAACTGCATTGTAAAATGCATATTTAACCCTTCATACCGATCATATTAAATGTTAGCCTTGATCGATTTAAATGCAACCATATTCCGAAGTTAAATATAGCATGACTGATACATGATATTTGCCTCTGCGTGATTTAGGAATTGCACATTACAAAAGCTTAACTGAACGTATTATTGTTTTTTAACGTCATGAAATTACTAGGATTAAACCATCTCCAAAATACGAATGCAAGAATTGATGTGATGAGTAGAACGCGAAATCAAATATTAAATCAAAGAATGTTTGGACATTGTTATACAAACAATTTTATTTAAACTTCTATCATGCATTATGTGTGTCTATTGAATTGCATAATTAAACCCGACATTTTTGCCACGTTATTGATGATGTGGTAATATTAACCCACACAGAATTTGCCAACTTGCCAACAAAATAGTAACTGCCTAATAAAGATGTACATTATCATGTATACGCCTGATTGCCTGATTTTATTACTGAAATAGTATAGTTAACGCTGTTTGCGACATCTGCAAATAGTATATATGGTACTTATTTCAACTGTGTGCATTCTTTGGTTCAAGTTTTGCTATACACTGTGCTTTTTGGAAACGTAGAACGCTATCTACTTTTGACGATTATGGTATACGTTTAGGTACGAATAGAACGATTTTCATTAAAGGGAGACTGTACGATTTTGTCAAATATTTATGAATTTATATAAAATGTGTAAAAAACTTGTTATAAATATATTTCAATATAAATTAAAATAAAAGTTAAGAAGAACATGTGTCGAAAAATGCTAAATAAGCCAGATGTTTAATTCTGAAATCGAAAAAGGCTTCCAGCCAATTCGCCAGCATATATATCATGCATGTACAATGTGAATCTANTTAAAGGCATGTAAATCGTTAAAATTTTGAAGTGTTAATTAAGACACGTACATCGAAGGGAGGAATCACAGTAAACTGCATTGTAAAATGCATATTTAACCCTTCATACCGATCATATTAAATGTTAGCCTTGATCGATTTAAATGCAACCATATTCCGAAGTTAAATATAGCATGACTGATACATGATATTTGCCTCTGCGTGATTTAGGAATTGCACATTACAAAAGCTTAACTGAACGTATTATTGTTTTTTAACGTCATGAAATTACTAGGATTAAACCATCTCCAAAATACGAATGCAAGAATTGATGTGATGAGTAGAACGCGAAATCAAATATTAAATCAAAGAATGTTTGGACATTGTTATACAAACAATTTTATTTAAACTTCTATCATGCATTATGTGTGTCTATTGAATTGCATAATTAAACCCGACATTTTTGCCACGTTATTGATGATGTGGTAATATTAACCCACACAGAATTTGCCAACTTGCCAACAAAAAAATTACTGCCTAATAAAGATGTACATTATAATGTATACGCCTGATTGCCTGATTTTATTACTGAAATAGTATAGTTTACGCTGTTTGCAACATCTGCAAATAGTATATATGGTATGTATTTCAACTGTGTGCATTCTTTGGTTCAAGTTTTGTTATACACTGTGCTTTTTGGCAACGTAGAACGCTATCAACTTTTGACGATTGTTGTATACGTTTAGGTACGAAAAGATCGATTTTCATTAAAGCCACATGCAGTATGTGCGTGTTCGCCTATTAACACCTGTATAAATATAGAACGATTTTCTGAAATGCTGAGTGAGTTTTTAGAAAATCGAACATGCGTTTTCAAAAAATGTACATTAATCTACTGCATACCATTAATGCCATAACGTGTCAATAGTCGATAGTATATATTCCTAAAAATACAATTACAAGTTAACATCGTTATTAAGCATTAAATACGTAGTGCTCTATTACTTATATGTCGTCATAATATATTAGTAAACGGATGTGGAATGCGGAGAGTCATAACTGGCTTGATGTCTGGTGATTTACTCATATAAACAAAGTGGAACTACAGCTTCATCAGCAGGATAGAGACATGGTATAACCCTTTAATTATGGCAAGGGAAAATGGCCAAATAGTGTGACACGATACAAGTGTACTGGACACGAAACACACAAAACAAATACAAACATTAGAAAAAGTGAGGTCATCGCCTTGAAACATACAATGCAAATAATTGGGATAAAACCGATGTTATGTAGCTCTTAACCGTAACCCCTTGACCAGAGCTATTCACATTTATGACGCATTGACACAATTGACAACACCTAAAACAGATAAACAAAGAAACTAAAACTAGTTTCAACTGTATCTCGTTTCTATATAAATATCTTTAGATACATAGCATTGTGTAGTGTAATATTCGGATCATTGTCAAGCAATTTCAGGAAGAAGCGACAATAAATGTTGTAAAAGACCAATTTACAAAGTTTGGGCGTGTACACACTTTGCAATTCAATGTCTTGAAATTTTGAACTGGTAAATAATGTTTTAAAAAAACACTCTTCACATTTGATTCAGAAGCATAATAAGTTAACTTTGAATAACCTCTAAGCACTCAAAAGAATCGTTGAATCATTTTTAGGTATGTTTGAGAAATAAATATGTCTATCTCTGAAAACGTTAAGAAACCATATAATGCTATCACTGAGCACATATGTTGTTCAAATTAAAGTTATTAAACGTTCGATATGATCGCAAATATTAAAAAAATATACGCAAACAGTACTCGGCTACTCGACTAGTCGCTTTATTAGAAACTCGTTCAAAAGTAGCATACCCGAATATATCACCGTACTTGATTTTCTCATACATGGAAGCTTATCGGGTTTGCCCGATATCACTGTGACGACAATCTATGATGATAGAGGTCATTACTTATTTAAAGTGTTATATTTTATTTTGAATTGTGACAAAATACACGGTTGTTCTGGCTTCTGTTAAACAAGTAAGTACATTTGAATGTGCGTTTGTTTTATTTACAAGCTCGCTTTATACAAAAGACTACAACGTTAGTGTCTACTTGCAATAATCCAACTCCCAGCTTTATGGCCATCGGGGTCGCTGGTTGATTTATGTACTCGTATTCTCACTGTATTAACGAAGAACTTCATTAGGCATTAACGCTTTAAGTTTCAACGAATCTTTTACGCAAAAACAAGTCAAAACATGTAAAATATGATTCGGCCGAAATTAAGAGATTGGCCCAGCCATTACTTTATTTTTTATTCTATGGACTTATATTATTATTTGCCTTTCTGGAGTGGGGGGCGTGAGGTATTGCAATTGCCCGTCCGTCCGTCCGTTCTTTAACTATTTGGTGAATCTCGCTTAAACTTTAGATGATCGTTAAGTAAAGGAGTTTTTGCAGAATAACGACCCTTTGTCTAGAATATTAAATAATATATAATAATTGCATTATAATAATAGATTATAAAGTCACAAAGTTTTGTGTTTTCAACCCTCCTTATCTACTGGTTCTATCTCGTTAGCAGCGCAAGTCAGTATGGAAGATGTGACCAACGCAGCTGGCGCTGAAATAGAAAACGCGGCGTTACAAAATAATGATGAACTGGATTCTGATTCGTCATTTGAATCAGCGTCAAGTGAAATCGAAACCGTGGTGGATTCTTCAGGTAACACAGAGGACTTAACAAACGATGACGTCGGAAGTAGACCAAGATTATTAGATGTCTCAGAGAATGAAACATCTGATGAACGCGGAGCAGAAAGTAACGAGAATAACTCGAATAAGATTGCAGTATCACGCACCGGAATACAAAATGAACTCGATGTGGATCATTCAGAACGAGCTCTTCTTTTTTGTGAACCGTGCGGAATTCAACACAAAACTGTCCCAGCATCGACGTTTTGCCCAAGTTGTGAAAACGAGATGTTATGTGAAATATGTTCAACGATTCATGGATCGTTGCCTATTACGAAATCACACGATCTGAAAGATATATCTGAACATCCAGCAAACAAAAAGAACAAAGCTATTCCCCCTTGCAGCTTATGTCTTTTGCAGAACCTAGAAACTGAAGCAAACTTTGAATGCAAGCAGTGTGAAGCAAATTTATGTGATTCTTGCATTAATCAGCATAAGGCACAAAAGGCGACACGCTCACACGAAATTCTATCAATTAATGGAGCAATCAAACAGTAATTCCACATTTTAGTACTATTTCAACCTATGTCATGGTGTTGTTTATCTTAATTTTTCGAAAGGAAGTATTTTAAATGTATACATGATGTATTTTGAATAGTATTATGTATTTTACAGAAAGCCGAGTCATGCCAGTTATCAGACTCAACAGTCTGAAAAACAAACCACACATTCAGCTAAAGACGCACTACAGTTGGTAAGCATTTTTATATATAATTAAAATATAAACATGAATAACTCTTATGATCTGTTTTAATACAAAAAGTATGTGTTACCAATTGAAACGTATACGTGGTTAACTGTTTAATTTACAACTTACAACTAAATGTTTTTCAGAAAACACCCGGTCGTCCTACGGCTCTGGATGTAACATCGGACTCGATAATGCTTTCCTGGACAAAGCCATCGTGTTTCGACGAAGGGGATTATTTTCAGATATGCTATAAGGACGTTACGCAAGGGGCCAAATGGAAGGTGTATACCGGAGAGTTTACAGAATGCACACAGGTTCTTACCGATGTTAGGTCAAATACAGAGTTTGTATTTCGGTTGAGAGTCGTTTGCAACGACGGCGAGGGATCTTACAGCGAAGAAAGCGACGTAATTAAAACGCATGTTTCAACCGCTTCTCGTCTTGTTGGCTTCTCGGTTCGTATTGATAAGGAGGATATATCACCGATACGGTATGCCTTACCAATGTGTGAAGTTAAAGAGGCAAGAAACACAAAAGCAAAAACGAGAAAATTTGAAGTTGGTAAGGGATGTTTTTATTGAGACTGATATATTTAGCATGTAAAAACATTTTCATATCAACATATTTGACATCAATGCGAAATACAAACAACGAGCAATATGCGCTGATATGTGTGCTTATGAATTATATTAACAAGTATTCTTACTATTTCAGGCTCACCGAAAGACGCTAATTGGAAGGAAAAAACACTTTTGATGATAGGAGAAACAGGAACAGGCAAGAGTACCCTTGTGGATGGGCTGGCAAACTACATATTAGGGGTAACGTGGAATGATAATTTCAGGTTTTCCATTGTCAATCTGGAAGAAGAAGAAAGGCAAAAGATTAAAAATCAGGTAAATGTGTATGTGTTTGCTGGCAACACACTTTTGAAAATTCTAAAATGACAATAATTAAAAATACAGTAAATACCTTTGAGCAATTGAAAATATTACTGTGTTCACAAAAAGTATACCTGTTCATTGATAATGTATCTATATTTAGTTCAATGCTTAAACAAAGTTAAAATACAAAATGCATTTTGTGCAAATGAACGTCTTAATGTTTTCCCAGGTAATATATGAGACATTTAATTTGCACATATTTATTGCTTGTTTAGGCACTTTCCCAAACTGAGTGGATAACATGCTACACCATTCATCCGCAAGAGGGGAGCAGATTACCGTACACTCTCAACATTATCGATAGTCCCGGTTTCGGAGATACAAGGGGAATTGAAAGAGACCAGGAAATCGTGGAACAAATTCGAGAGTTGTTTTCAGCGAAACCGCCAAAGGGTGTCTTATACATAGATGCTGTTTGTTTCTTACTGAAGGCACCGGATGCTCGATTAACGCCGATTCAGAGCTACATATTTCAGTCGATAATGTCATTGTTCGGAAATGACATAGAATCTAACATATGTTCTGTTATCACATTTGCAGACGGCATGGATCCCCCAGTTTTCGCCGCTTTAGATGAGTCTGGATTACCATTTGGCGAAAGATTCACATTTAATAATTCTGGGCTGTTTGCGAAAAATACTGATCTTTCTCAAACATGTCTATCACCGATGTTTTGGGACATGGGGCTTGTCAGTTTCAGAAACTTCTTCAAACATCTCGATACATTAGCGACCAAAAGCTTGCAACTAACCAGTGATGTGCTATATGAGAGATGTCGCTTAGAAGCAACGATTCGAAACCTTCAACCAAAACTCGACGTTGGTCTCAACAAGATCAATGAAGTGAAAGCTGAAATTAAATTCTTTGAAGACAATAGGTCCATCATTGCCGAAAACAAAGATTTTACATACTTTGTTAATACAACTAAACATGTGAAAAGAGACCTACCACGTGGTCGTCATGTCACAAACTGCACCCATTGCAATTTCACATGCCATGAAAATTGTAAATACGCGAATGACGCTGACAAAATCAGATGTTCGGCAATGAGAAACGGCTTTTGTACAATTTGCCCTGAAAGGTGCATTTGGAATATACATGTCAACACGCCGTACATATTTGAATATCTTCTTGTCCAAGAAGTAAAAACCTACGCAGAAATGAAACACAAATATGAAGAGGCGTCTGGTAAGCTGCTTACCCAGGAACAGGTGTTAGAAAAGATGGTAGAGGAGCTTGACGACATGGTTGATACAATTGAAGATATGCTGATTATTGTGCGAAATTGCAACACCCGTCTAGGTAAAATTGCACTGCGCCCAAACCCGCTGTCCATGGTCGAACACATTGATCTGATGATCGAGAATGAAAAGCTGCAGAAGAAGCTGGGTTGGTATGAGAGGGTCCAGACACTGTATCGGTTCCGAAAGCGAGCTCAGGTCGCTGATGAAGCTGAGATGTTTCACGCGGAAGCCCAAAACTTAGGTCTGACCGGGAAGAGGCGTAAAGACAAAAGGACTGTTTTTCAACGATTTCGGGACTTATTTGGTTTATAACTGCGGGAATATCACAAAATGTGTATTAAGTATTGACAGATATTTGTACTGAATGTCGGTTTTGAATCGTTAGTTTTAAGTGTGTGTATATGTAAAGATTGTCCGCTAGTGTATGTTTACCATGTTACTTTCCTGCATACATGTAGTTGCATAGTAAACTCACCCCACGGCTTCACTTCAATGATGTTTAATAAACGTTGCACTGAATTAATAATTATTAATAAGTGAAAATTTTATCAAAAAGTCAAGTAGATACAATCTAGGCTATAACGTTTAACAAATGCCTTTAAAAATATCCATTATATGTCATATATGCATCACTTGTGACAAAATGGGACACTATATGTTTGTTAATTCACATATTATGTATAATGATTTGTGTTAGGGTTTTCTTGAGGTATATGAAACATATAGACGTTTTCTTAGTGGGGACCGAGAAATCACCAGCCCAAGAAGTATTATAGTGGGGACCGAGAAATCACCAGCCCAAGAAGTATTATAGTGGGGACCGAGAAATTACACGCCCAAGAAGTATTATTGCGTCTTTTTAAACATAAACATCCTTGTCAATGAGTGGCCTGTATACTTAGACATGTCACTATCGAATGTTCGTTTATCTTCTTCTTACATAGCATACACGTGATGAATATGGCTTCAATAATTATTTACAAAAATCCAGATTACTAGTACTAGATTTCTAGACATTTTAAACACACACTTTAGCATCAGCCCAGTATTAAGTTTCGTACACACTTAACTTGATAGTTCGCCAGTCAAACAATCCGTAGAAATTATTACAAGGTCCGATGCTGTCATCATTTTACAATCTTTTCAGTGGTTCAAATGGATTATGTGACAGACTTTTTTCAATAAAGCAAGATATTTCTAGGAATGTTCATTAGGGATTACCTTTTTGTGTTAACCTGTATAGCTGTAAAAATGTAAACATGGAAAAATAAAGATGTGTATCGTTTGGTTTCATTTCGCCAATTTGATGTTCATTATGCGACACATTATAAACTTAGATTTATAATTTAAAATACATGGATAAAATATTAATTGTTAAACAAAAATCCTTTAAATAACCTACTGAAACATATGCAAATGCAATTATGAAAATATCGTAAACCAATGTTTATTAATCCAAGATCTCATTCAATTTAACGTAAGATAATATTTACGAAATTTTAGAATTAACAAAACAATGACACACAATATCGCAAGCTAAAAACGCTTCTCACAGTTACCGCAAGTTGCCGGTTTATCAAGTACATGATAATCTGCGAACTTTTCATCGGTTAATCTTTCACTATTATAAATTCCCTTTGCATATTGCATGGTCCTTGAAATGTGTCACTTCAGACTAGGGTGTTCGTCAACAGCTTAAGCTAATGTCAATAGCTATTGAACAATTAAAACTCTTGAAAATAATAAAAGAAAAAAAAGTTTTGCCCTTGTAACCTTACTTGGTAACTTATAAGTTTCCCGAATCAATCGTGAATTGATATCAACAGTCTACCCAAGCTAAAAATATGTTTTAAAATTTGAATTAGTTTCAAATCACGGATTACGTGTAGCTCACCACTTTGTATAATTATTGTGTATCCTTTATGGTGCAAGGCAACAGGAATAAGAAGTAATTTTCAGACATTTATCTGGTGGGTACAACTTTATTGTTCATACTGTTGTTCATGAAATCGACTTATTTAAGCGCTAAAGAAGCTTCGTTTTGAAAATAACGGTACGGAGTCCGAAAGTTCGTCCGATTTAACACACTTTCAAACGACAATTTAATTCCATTCATTACACATCTAAGTGTACATTTTGGTATGAATATAACTACTTTCAAATATGGTACATGTTTGCGTAGTGGTTACTTTTTTATTACATATGCAATCATACTTGCGGAAGTTTAACAAGTGTTTTCACCTGCATCACAATTTCACATGGCGGTGCAATCACACATCAACGGACGAGTGTGCTGTAAGCATAAAAGTATTGAAAATCATTCTCCAGCGATTATACTTTTTTATTTAATGGAACGATTTTCGATGAAACGTGGCATTTCTGAGCTTAACGAAACTCAACAAAATTAACTGTTTGTGTGTATATTTTATACAGATGACTTCATTCAAATGAACGTGCTATGCCAAAAGTATCATTTATGTATGAAAAGCCATGGCTGCCAGCAATTGATGTTGCTAAATGAAAATTGCATATCGCTTATTGATTGTTGCATATTGCTACATGACAACTCAAAGTAAACATATTACCTTTGCATGTTGGTATATGACATCTGCTTATTTCGTAATGATATTTGTAACAAACATGCTGCAGTTTCCTTGCGCCTGTGTGCTTCTTTACATCACTTGGTGGCACATACTTGTAGCTTAATTTCATCTGTCATAACTTGATAAAATTCTTGCGTGTGACTTGATGAAAAAACATCCATTTAATACCACGTTTATTCACGTTCTCACCGTTTTATAGTTTGTAAATTGCAACTGTATACAAGTAATTTCACTAGTTATAACAGCAATTATGGTTTACGACGTAAAAATGAAAAGTTTAACAAGACGAAAGCAATAAGCACAATGCATGGTGCAATGCATGACGCAGTATGAAGTAAATCAAATGCGACATGACAGTGAGAAATATGAAATTCATATAAAGCAGAGAATCAGACACATCGGGAATATTCAACACCAAGCTATGTGTAAACTTATCAAACCACTGGATATTTGTGTAAAAATGCCCTAACTTCGGGAGTCAGTAAAACACCAGAAGCAGGCTTCTTGTGTGTGCACAAGCAAATCGATGTATGGTTAATACGTTTGTCTATTAGTTCATTATTTGTCGGTATTTGCCTTACGGTCACAAAGCACGTCGATTATTAACACGGCTGGGCAAATTGGAATCGTATAGGGATATGTTTTTTACTGTATGAACTTGAATCATTTCTAAGAATTATACATTGTTGACTGCATCAGTATATATATATATATATTAACGCGTATGGCCAGTTACGGGGTCTCAGATTTAGAAATAGGATATGGGGTTCCCACTTCAAATACATATATATATATATGCCATACTCTCTAAAAATCATATTGATTTTCCGTTAAAGACAATCGTTATAATGATCTTTTCTCAACCTGTAGGCAGGAAAAGCCTTGATGATCCCTAAGAAATTACCGTTATGTTTAGGATTGGAGACTACAGACTACAGTGGAAAACGTGTGCGAAAGCGGTTTAAACTCAATTAAAAAGTCGACGGAAAAAAAACATGTTTGAAGAAAAAAACTGAGATCTTTGATACTTGTCGAGCTCTTTCTTACGTATCACGTCAATGCCTCAATTTATTTCTTAAATGCATTAATCTTAGAATGCTTTTTGAGAAAATGTATAGAACATAAGGTGGGTTCCTACTTGCAGCTTGTATTTTATACCAAGGTAAAAACGGTTTACATCAAATTACATATTGACTTGCATTAACATATTGTGAGCACAATTGATAAGTTTGCCTTAGCTCCCATATGTTCTCACATATATTTGTAAATGTAACCGTCTTGCGAGAGATTTGAGTTTGCCATCCAACCGACGTATTTTAGTGATATCTAACCTATCAAAATGGTAATGTAACGACTCGCCCCCTTAACGACTCGCCCCATAACGACTCGTCCCATGTTTTATAACGATTCGCCCCACCTATATAACGACTCGCCCCACATATATAACGACTCGCCCTATCAAAATAAAATGTTATATTATATATGGAAATATAAATGAAATCAATTCAGAATATGAATTTAAGGTTCGGCATAGTTTGATAACCATCGTTCAGCGGTTTTATGCCTGATACCTGACCTTATATACGTTTATTGCAGGCATATTCTGAATGAAAAAAATTGTNTTTGATTGCTTACGAAAATAAATTGATAATTGTCTATGAAACAATAACAGTTTCGTTCATAACTGGCAATGATGATTTATGATGTTATGATGATGATAATTATGATGAATATTATTATGATGATGATTATTATGATGCTGACGATTATTATGATGATGATGGAGATTATGATGATGAATGATGATTATTATGACGATGATTATGATGATGATATTATTGAACTTATTAATAAAATAAACAATTTATGTGCAGTAAATACGATACTGTATTGTTTTGTTAAGACGTGTGTATTCCTTTTTATTATCACTTTAAAGTTATCCAAATATATGTAATAGAAATAAATGTATATTTTGTTTAAATTTTCAAAGCCGTCTTAGACTCTTGTATCTAGTCTATAATAACGCCTCATTTCGACGACATACCTGAAGCAAAAGACAAGAGGATCTTTTTTCAAAAAGAATAATCTTCAATAAAGATTAAAAATGGGGCAGAAAAAGCCTGACACTTGGAGATATTTTTTCATGCCCACCCACTTTTTAATGTTTCGTTTTTGTTTAAACAAAAAAAAAATCAAAATAAAGCATAAACATGACCGAAATTGAATCAAAGATACTAGGCTATTAACAAATTTAAAAAAAAATCCTACCATATAAGCTATGATGGGGCGAGTCGTTACATAGGTGGGGCGAGTCGTTATATAGGTGGGACGAATCGTTATAAAATATGGGGCGAGTCGTTATGGGGCGAGTCGTTAAGGGGGCGAGTCGTTACCAATTCATCAAAATACTCTTCATGAAGAAGACGTGCACCGGATTTTCGAACACGGCTCGTGGACAATTATCAATTAGTCTTAAATACATCACTTTCATGTAAATAGACGATCAAAGTAAATATTAAGGTATTTTGTTGTCGCTTGTAACGATGTCGTCATCGACGCGCAAACGAAATGTGGAAAAAACAGGTGAAATTGTCGCACCCACCGTGTCCGAAACGATCGGCAGAGCGTTTACATCCGAAGCCAAATGGACTGACAAGGTAAGGTCTGGACTAATACCATCAGCGTTTATTTCGTTAATAATTTATCTGAAAAAGAGGTTTTCACCTGATTATCATATTTAGTCAAATAGTTTGGTGATTTAAAAAATCCGATTTCCAACACAAAAAAATTAAAAAAATGTTAACACAAATAACACAAGAACAAAATCGTGTCAACTTCAAGTGACATTATTCTGGTGAAGACCAAATTCCGGTGAAACATTAAAAACCAGAATATCATGATGATGTCACACCAATGTTGTCCGTGTATTTTGTTTAACCAGTCTTCAAAATTAGCTTTGAAAAGTTACATGCCAGTCGGGCCTGTTACTCAAATATTTTAACATGCCCAACATATTTTTTACAGGCCCAAACTTTTTTAATTTGATATTTGTTGACATTGACGAAAACAGAAACGTATTACTTGATTGAAGTAATCGATTCAAAAAGCATGTACTTGATTACTTTCTCGAAAAACCGTCGATAAGAACCGAATGTGTCCGAAATGCATCGGTCAAAAACAATAACAATGACGTGGGCAAGCAGGTGCCCGAAATGCATCGGTCAAAAACAATAACAATGACGTGGGCAAGCAGGTGCGTGTTGTTACACAAATCAAATGTCATTGTTTTACAACTTCCTGCAAGGTGTTTGTTCGCAAAATTGAACAAGATGTGTTTGTAAAACACTTTGTCCCCTTTTGAGCGATTTTGACCCATATCTTTGACCTTGAAGAATGTCCTTGACCTTGACCTTTCACCACTCAAAATGTGCAGCTCCACGAGATACACATGCATGCCAAATATGAAGTTGCTATCTTTAATATTACAAAAGTTGTGGCAAATGTTAAAGTTTGTGCAAACCAACAAACAAACCAACAAACGGACAGGGCAAAAACAATATGTCCCCCAGTATAGACTGGGGGACATAAAAATAGATTTGCAAATATCAAGAACAACTCACGATTTTTTTTTATAAACTATCAACTGGCTTCAATAATTTACATTGGCTTCAATAATTCACATGCCTGGTGGGCGACAAACGTGAATTTTTGTATGTGCTGGAAGTAATTTTACTCGCCACAGGCGATCGGGCGTGTGCTAATTTCGAAGACTGTTTAACTATCAATACTACAATTGAAAACAAATACAAATACAACAAAAATGAGGGAAAAAACATGTATTACAGTCAAGTTACCATTACCGTAGTCCATATAAACGTACTTTCAGAGCCTTTGATAATTTTTGCTTTGGCAGCTCTGGGAGTCCATATGCACCTCTTCATAAACATGGGTGCAGTTAGTGCACGGAATCCGTGCGCTTCACTAAACAGATGTCGTTCGAGACAAATTGAGGAAAATAATGAATAAACTTCATAAACCAGGGCCCTCAATCTGTCAAATCCACGGCCGAAATTCGGCCGCATTCCCCCCCCCCTGAAAAGTTTACTTTTTCCCCTTTTGGGGGGAAAAATTCCCCCTAAAAAAAAAAAAAAAATAAATATTTGTTTGGTTTTGTTTTTTTTACTAGAAAGATGTGTCTCATGATTATTATAT
>VMBQ01006772.1:12574-44262 GCA_007657795.1 Dreissena rostriformis | reverse complement strand
TTTTTTTTTTTTTTTTTTTTTTTCATTTTTAAAAGATAATGAAATAAATGACCACACCCCCACATTTTAGCTAAAATTGCCATAACTTCTTTATTTATGATCAGATTTGATTCATACTTTGACAAATAGATGAGCGGTCTGCACCCGCTAGGCGGTGCTCTTGTTTTTAATTTCGGATTGTTTTTTTTTGTCCATGCGTTCAAGCAGAATGATCAGTAACATATTTTTCGGATGCGCAAAAGTTCGGACATTCTATGCGAAACGAATTATGTAGATCAAAGTTTTTTTTATTTAATTCAAAGACGATTTTGAAGGAGTCCGACGGACTTCCTTGACACAAAAACAAGGAGTCCAAGTCTCATTGTTAGGAGTCTCGGGCTCCCGGACTCCCGTTAGTGTCGAATACTGCCGGCCATAACCATACTTTTTCTTAAAGGGCATTCTAAGCTGAATCGATTTAAGCAATAAAAAAGATATGTCATGTTCAATGCAAGAAAGAGTTCAATATCAATATCACCAAACAATTAAACCAGAACAACAGTCTAAAGAGTAAAACATGCTTTCCAGTAAAATATAATGTTTTTTTAGAGAGTATAGCCCTTCACGACTCAATTATTTAGTATATTGTAACCTATATAGTAATATTAGTGAAGAATGTCAGATATATTGATTAAGTGCAGTCTGAACAATGCTATATTCATGTATAACGTTCATGTTATTTCTACGGAATATGTTGTGTTTTTTGTTTGCTTTTCATTTGAACGAAACAATGCATTTTCAATGAAAAGTCATAACTGGCTAGTTAGTTGCAACGGATAGAACTTTTGGTTAAAACTTCGTCAGTCATTTATTTCTATAAATTTGTCTGAATATTTGTCAGCCCATCCTCCCGTCCTAGGGTTTTCCAGTACGTTCTTCAGATACTGAAAATACGTGGATGATTTTGGGTATACTTTGCAACACGAGAACTATGCATGCCACCTTGTTTTTTTTATAAGGGGACAAATACTGTCTTAAAAAAAGAACAAGATCAAACTATATGATCATGAAACCTGATATACATATGTGGCTATAGTCTTGCCGTATATCTGTGTATAAATACATTCCTATATGTATACGTTGTCCTGTCTGCCTGGTATATGTCTGTTTGTTGTCTGGCCGTTCGTCCGTCCGTCCGTCTTTCTTTCCGCCAGGCAACAAAACAACAAAACAAATAACAGAAAATACACTTTGCTAAACAAATCCTTTAAAAGTATTGAAGCTTCTTTTATGAAACATGGTGAACTTTTAAAGGGCAATGTGAGAATGATACGCAACCATAGGTCACAGGTCAATCACTTTTTGCTTAAATTATAACAACATTAAATATTTTAAGAACTCAATGCAATTTATAAATATTTACTTTGGTATACACACATTCGGTACGTCATTGTTTGAACTGAGACTATCAGGATAGATAATTCATATATGAATATGAAACATTGGGTCAAAGTGGTTTTGCTTTTGGAATTGTATTGCTGTGTAGCTTCTAGTTGGATTGGTATTACGGTACTCTTCCTTTATGCTAAACTGCCAACAAGTTCAGCTCCATATATTGTGCTAAAATGAGAGAAACATATAAAAAAACAATAGTGTTGCTTGATGAAATTGAATAGGGTGATTGATTTATAACACATACAAGTCGCTTGGTCTGTTTAGTTTTTATGTTTCTGTTTAGATATAAGAAAAAAACTATAACATGCAAGCATGCGTGTTGGGTCCGTGTACATACCGTCTTTTCGTTTTTCGTTTTGCATTCGACAAAACGAAACACGAAAATAAACGCATATTAGTTCATATTCCGATTTTCTTATAACCGAAACAAATACAAAAAAAAAAACAAGGAACATATTGACTTATTTATATCGTTTTTCGATTTACTTATTACAAAACAAAACACGAAACGTGTTTCTCTATTCATATTTCATTTCAATTTTAATATTTAAAAATCAATATTTGAAAATTGAAACAAAGTGCCTGCTCCCATTTATCGTTCTTGATTTGATAAAACGATATACGGAAAACGGAAAACGAGGGGCGCTGCGCAGCTTTATTTGGGAGATAACTCATGATTGATCATCGTGCGCAGTTTCCTCCCTTTGATACTATTAATTTGAGGAATAAAATGTTCATTATTATTGAGGAAGAATAGTCGAGTTTTGGCATAGCTCTTGTTGGCTAGTCTAATGGAAGAATGGATAGATCAACAGTAACGTTATATTATTATACCAATGTACATGACTGCTTTTGTTTCAAGCCATTGGATTTGATTAAATGTATTAAATGCATTTCAATAATCATTGCACAATACACTATCGTTGTTCAGCGTAGCTTTTCTCTTCAAGTCATCACAATGTATTCATATCTGTTTAAGAAAGGAAAAAAATCCACATTATTGCTAAACATATACATTCAATTAGTATGGTTAACAATTCCCCTCAGGGCATGCACAGACTCATGAAGCTCTGATACGACACGTGGTGTGCCGCCCTGGCTCCTTCAGTTCGGGTATCTGACTGGCGGTGGTCTCTCGTACCAGGTGTCCACGCAGTTCTTACAACGACCCAGTGATTTGCAACAAGTTGCAAATGTACTTTGCGACACTGGTCCTGAATGTAACACTCTATGTTGTTATAAAGTTCAGAGCAACGATTGTAATGCCTAAGATATGGGTTCACGCACTGAGTTCTTTTTAGATTGTATCAGCATGATTATGTTTGGTGCTTCCTTTATAGAATAAAGAAAATTTCCTTAAAACAATTATACAAGTATTTGAAACTTTTTGCGAGACCACTACATGTGTACATTCAAATAACAGAAACATGAACGCTTAGTATAGTCCATTATTTCAAATACTTTATAAGTAACATCTCTGACGTTGTTACATACAAATTAATTAATTTATTTCAATAACGTTTCTGTTTTGTTGTACCGATTTCTTTAAATTTTCGAATGACTGTTAAAATGAACTGGATGTGTATAAAACGAATAAAATAGTACACTTTTCGACTAATGAATGTACTTTAACAGATGATGCAAGCGAACGCGTTTTTGATGGCGCGTTCTCTTCCCGGCTTACTGCCACCACCACCTTCCAAGAAATCAGTTGGCTCAGTTGCCTCTGGACGGCCCAGGCCTTGTCCTTCACATGTTCCAGGGTATCCTGGGCCCCGTAAATATCCTCGTCCTCTCGTGTCCCGTCACGCCCTTCGTGTCTTCTGTTCAAAGAAAATATACTTTACAATTATTGAAGAACTAATCAATAAAATACACTCTAAAACTCACATATCCTTGACTCAGCAAATCATACACGCATAGATACCGATGTAAAAGCTTTTCTTTTCGTTTTCCTTTTTCTTTTCTTTTCTAAGTTGCCGTGGCGTATTGATATGGTATCCGCCTAGCGACTGGGAGGTCACGGGTTCGATCCCCACGGTGGGAGCGTTCTTTTGATCTCCCCCCCCCCAAAGGCACCAATTACTAGTTCTGGTCCCAGGAAACAAATTCAATAAGCCATATGCTTTCGATGCAATCGAGCTAAAATAAATAGGTTTTAACTAAAAGCTTTTCTTTAATGGTATTCGAGTTTCATTTAAGGAGACAACCAGGGTCTAAAACGGAACATTTCACCGCGTGCAAGTACTTACTATAGGCGTGATGCATGATAGTCGCCTTTTTTATGTAACGTAACGTTTAAAAAGTCAAAAATAAATTAGCGGCGTTATAAAAATCATTGTACGGTCAATGTTTTGTTAGCATTAAATTAATCTTGAGCGTTCTTTTCGGAACACTAAAAATGTTGTTTAATTAGTTATTAAATATGCACTTCAAGCGCAAAGCGGTTTTATCATATAAGGTGTTTGGATATAAGTCTTGTTTTTTAAAAAGCTAAAATCACTAGACATATCACCATGCAGTTGTTAAATGTAACATGTATTTGTTCTTAATCGAACGAATTGGAAGTTCTATATTGCCCTTTACCATTCCATAAGATTTAAATTTATTTTTTTATTCTCCTTTTGCCCTGTTCTTTCTTTCAATATTCGCAATACTAATACAACTTTAACATTGTATTGTGTAAGGTGACGTTAAAATATAAACATAGGACACATTTTAGCAGCCGTCGCCGATAATTGTTCTCCTTATAACGTCATGCGGGTCTAAGCGGTAATAATACTAGGATAACGGGACTCAGGGGAAGGGGTATTACAGCTCTTTAAATGTAAGGAACTCCCCCATGATAATAGTACTAGACGAGTCTTTTTGTAAAATAAGTACTGAATTTACATAGCATATGGGGCAAAGAAGAAGAAGTGTCCTACGCGGCTATTTATAGTCATATCTATTCGGCTGATCGACATGAAATACCGGTTCGTTGGAAAACATTAAGATGTCACGATTATGATCATTTCAAATTGGAAAAAATACAGTACCTGGAAAAACAACTGAAAATATCCACGTCTCTGTCCCTAACGGCGTGTCTTTTCCTCCACGAAAAAAACACTTAAAGGGGGACTGTACGATTTTGTCAAATACTTATGAATTTATATAAAATGTGTAAAAAACTTAATATACATATATTTCAATATAAATTAAAATAAAAGTTAAGAAGAACATGTGTCGAAAAATGCGAAATAAGCGATATTTAATTCCGAAATCGAAAAAGGCTTCCAGCCGAATTCGCCAGCATATATATAATGCATGTACAATGTGAATCTAAATTAAGTTTTAGTGCAGATTCGTTCATACGACACAAAGACACAATTTTGTTTCCTAACAAATACGAGTAAAAGTGTCGGCATCGGCTTTAACCAGCGCTAACTTGGCTTTGCTGCATTTTATGAAATTTGTCTTCAATGTATAATTTTTATTGCCTATTGTGTGTCATCGTAACATAATTTTATTAATATATTAAAATTTAACACATATACAAATCGTACAGTCTCCCTTTAAAAAGCCATGCTGATGGAAATAAGTGATTAAGTTTTATGTAAGGGAGAAAAATACGCGCAAAAAGCCACTAATGACTTACCTCCCCAATACAGCAGCACATCCCGCAAACGCCACTCGTTTTTCGTATTTCGTATACCGTTTTTCAAACCAAGAACGGTAAATGGGATCAAATAATTCCGTTTCAGTTTTCAAACATTTATTTTCGTTATATGAAGATTGAAACGAAATATGAACAGGGAAATCAATTTCGTTTTTTGTTTTATAATTTGTACAACGAAAAACGATATTAATTAGTTAATTTTGTTTTCGTATTTTGTTTTTGTTTCGGTTATTAGAAAATCGAAATATGAACTAATATGTATTGATTTTCGTGTTTCGTTGTGTCGAATGTTTGACGGAAAAGAAAAAGACGACATATACACGGACCGTGTTGTCGTGGTTTATGCTAAAGATCATTGTAATTTTATTGTTGCTAGATTGTCTACACTGCCGTCTGACCTCAGTGCTGTGTACAGGTTTAATCAACAACACATTAACGTATACAATTCAATAATCTGTAATAGTATGTTCTCATGAAGGTCTGAATTCAGGTTTTAGTTTATAAATATCAACTTATGTATGTACTTGTTTGCTGATGTAACTCTCAAAATTAAATATTTTATATTATTGTATAATTTATGTGCGGAATGAGTTGTGTTCCTTCATTTAACCCTTCAACAAGTCAGATGCATCCAATGCTCAGTTTAAAAAATCGGTTAATGTTAAACTAAGAGTCTTATACTATTTCAATATTTTGTATCGTTCAATCTTTAAGAACGCTGCTCTTCCGATACACAGATGGCACCTCGATGACAGAGAAAATCAAAAGCCACGTGCAAGAGGTAAGTCCTCAGTGTTTTTTTTTTATCCCCGCCAAAATTTTTCGGAGGGGATATAGTAATAGTCTCCGTCCGTCTGTCTATGCGTCCGTCTATCCGTCCGTCCGTCCTTCCGTCCGAAACTTTGTCCAGAGCATACCTCCAAATCTATTCAATGGATTAACTTAAAACTTAGAATATAAACAGATGGCAACTAGGAGAAGTGCAGTGACCAAGAACCATAACATTATCTACCTTTATATAATTTCAAACTTAATTTTTGTCTGGAGTATAATTCTAAATCTACTGAAGGGATTTACTTGAAACTTGAAATATAAACAGATGGCAGGTAGGAGAAGTGCAGTGACTAAGAACCATAACTCTATCTACCTTAGTTTTTGAATTATCTCACTTTATTTAATTTCAAAGTAAATTTTTGTCCGGAGCATAACTCTAAATCTACTGAAGGGATTAACTTAAAACTTGAAATATAAACCGATTGCAAGTAAGAGAAGTGCAGTGACTAAGAACCATAACTATATCTACCTTAGTTTTTGAATTATTCCCCCCCCCCCTTTTTTATTTATATGTTATTTATTTATAATTTTTAATATTTAATTTAATTTCATAGTAAATATTTTAGCTTTCAATTTTTAATATCTTCCTTTATCTTATTTTACAATAATATAATAATATTTTAATTGGAACACTGAAGTATTCACTGTAAAATGAATAGATGAGTTAAAGGAAAAATACAGTGATCAAGAATAGTAACTGTTTATAGTCTTCTTTTTTAATTACCTCCCTTTTTTCATTTTCATATATTTTATTCCCTACAGCATAAATCCAAAACTATATAACTAATTGATCCTTGAAATATAAATAGATGACACAGGTGCCATGTTTTACAAATATTGTTCTACTCTCTAAAACAAATGTTCTCATACAAGCAAACACATTTTGGCGGGGATTTGGCACTACTGTGACAAGCTCATGTTTATATTTATATCCTAAACATTAGTTTTCGAGACAAACGGGACATGATGGATATGATAAATAGTGTATCCTCTTGTATTTTGAAGATTTTTTTACGGAAGACTGGTAGATTTTTGCCGAAAATTGAGAACATTCCATCGGTAAGCAGCATGAACTGGATGATCAGTACACATTTCAACATAATAATAATACTTAAAAATATTGCAAGAAAGGGTTTGCTATTCCATCATGTAGAGTAATGAATGTGTTTCAAATACTGAAATTTGTATAGTATTCAAAAAAATATGAACGAAGATAGAACATATATACATAGGTGGTATGCATGACGTTGTAGACACTTAGATTCCCGATAAAGGATACGTCGAATAATATACACTTTCAACACAATTGTCATTTTAATAGCCACGTTCTATCTTCTACTTGAAATGCGTTTATTACGAATACGAATAAATGTGCATTGTCGAGCGAGACCTAAGGGAAATCTATGCATACCTTTATTACAAATACATGTGAAATATAACCAATTGTGTTGTTCGTTTTCAAAAATCCTTTAGTACTATTCAACATCTATCTGGATATAAACTGGGATAATTTCAATTTTTAAATAGATTTAAATGCTTATTGCTGAAGCAATTTATTTCAAGTGACGACCGGAAATAATAGTCTACATAAATAACTTGTGTTTAGTGGTAACTTGAGATTTAGAGAATTGAAAATACAACTGATATGGATCAACACGATCATGTTTAATTTTACTTACAGCAGGGCTCTAGATAACGGGAGTCATGAGTCATTAAGAGGTTCACACACATTCGTCCTTCGAGTAAACCTATGTTGATGGTGCTTCGTAGAATCGCATCATCAAGACGATTCTAATGCGTAGCCACAATGTAGGGCTTTGATAAAAAAGAGTTAGCTTTAAACTCCGTCTATCAAGAGCTCTGCTTATAGGGAGCACTTCCCTTTACGCAGCGACAAGGTTTCATTGAAGTGCGATTCACTTGACCCTAAATCACTTCATTTGTTGTAAAACGAAACACGAGTAAGACATTTGAATTGAATCGAAAACAACTGATTCTGGTGAAGAAATGTGTACATGAAAGGTTTACATGTCATATTTTAATGTGGAAACACTTGCTTGTTCTGTCAAATGTATTTTTGTTTTGTCTTTTTACATGATCTGAACTTATGAATGAAAAGACACGGTCGAAGTATAGGTGTATATACAATGTATAAAATAATCATACATGCTTTATATTAACCGTTTCGCTACAAAAAACGCAATTCCAAATTGTTGAAGCTCGTGTACTATGCAAAGATCGGGCGTTTGGTAGACTCGAAAGCTATACTTATTACACAGCAGAGGAATATATATATATGTCTGGGATTTTAAATATATATTGATATAGCCAACGCGTTTCGCACAGCTCATCAGGGCATATTGCAATATTTTGATATATACATATATATATATTATATATTCTTTGCTAATCAGATATATTGATGTTTTTTTGTCACAATCAATTTTCACATGTATATAAGGTAATAATACTTTTCCTTTCTCACAATGGAGCTTTCATGCAACTGGTCTGGATCAAGTACACTCAAGCGTTGAAAGAAGTGAAGTGACATGAAGTAACACACACTTCCACCAATGTGTTGTAACGGTTTCTCACGGTGTCTCATAATGTACTGGTGTCGAATAATTCCATATCTAAACACGTTATATATCCTTTGTATTTGAAATGATAATGACGTTTTAATTCATTTTTACATTCTTAAGAAGGACTCGACTGTTTGGCGTTGAACTTTAATCAACATGTTGCGTTGTTGTTTGTCATTAATCGGTTAAAACATATTCTTTGTATTAAAAAGTAGTTAAACGGTTGAAGTTTGTTTTCCAATTGATATAAACATTGATGTTAAACTTAAATTCAGCATTTCTCATTTGTTTTGGGGTAAAACATTGAAAACGGATTCAGGGACAATTCTATTACAGTAGTAGAGCGTCGGCCACGGATACCGAAGATCTCGAGTTGTAGCTTAGATAGTACCAAGAAAGCAGACATCAAGAGGAATGGATATACGTTTCAACGTAACAAGTTTTATCGTTACAATCGATATAACATAAATAAAAATTAAAATTCCACTCTAAAATGGTCGGATTTTAATCCCCAAGATGTCGTGTTTTAATTGACCATGCCATGAAAAACAAAATCATAATCATATTCCAAACAGATAAGAACCATGAAACAAAATTTCGGTGATTCGTTTTTCATTTAGGTCAGAACAGAAAATTTCATTTATTGCCTGCTTACGGTATTGAATTTTGCATTTCTGGTTCACCCAAAAAGACTGTTTTATTTCTGTTAAAAATGTTGAGAAATCGGGAACAGAAGTGCCATTGTTATCAAGATGATCGGTTAAAGAAATGTCCATGAAAATGTAGCATCCGACTCTTTAAACATTTGAATTTCCTCAAATAGGTTTGTAAACAACACATTTATATGTTGTAACAATAAGCGACATATTGATCTTTTCGAATAGTAAATACGTTCTTGATTTATTTCTAAGTATTACATTTGTTTGTTAAAATATGTTCAGATCACCCAGTTCATGCTGATTTTCGATGGAATTTTCATTAACTCCACCGCTCTCCCGCGAATTTCTTTCTTCGAAATACGAAGCGCTATACCATTTATCGGCCAAACAATTCTCCTGAAGAACTACCCGCTCTGTTATGGAAGTGCCATCCGTATATCTAAGTATCCAGATGACCGGCGTGCTTTAAGTAAAACTTAGAAATTTGAAAATTCAGATTTTTATTAAATCGGATATTACAAGAATGTAATCGCAAAAGGTTTTGTTTTCAATTAACTAATTTATACACATGTGTATACGTATTTGACCATGCAATAACAAAAACTGCTTGACTTATAAATCGGGGCTTTTTTCCTGCCTTTGTGAAGCGGCCCTGGCCCCCTCACATTATGAAAAAGTAAGTCGCGAACTTTTCAAAATTGTGAAAAAATGAGTCGCAAACTTGTGAAAATTGTGAAAGAACGAGTCGTGAACTTGTAAAAATTGTGAAATCCAGTTTGTTATGAATAAGTATAGTAAAGGCATGTTACATACTTGCATCATATTAAAATTTCTGTAATTAATGCATTAAAGTAATATTTTTATTGCTGGACTCTTTCTTTCAACAAATAACCACTTATATTCAAATCATCTGATCACCAACATTCAGACCGATAATAAAAGCGATTACACCAAAATGAAATGTAATTTTGAATTGTGAAATGGCCCTTTTTTTTTTACAGTTTTGAGCCAAAAATGTCCGATATTCACAGTTAAAAATGGCCTTTTTGTCAAGTATTGTGGCCCTTTTAGATTTGTGAAATGTCCTTGTCGAAATTGTGAAATGGCCGTTCACGGCCATTCTATAAGAAGGAAAAAAAGCCCTGTAAATATATTTACATTAAAACAAGGACGATACATAATGGTTAGGTGAAAAACCGCATATGTGCAGATTATTGATCTTTAAATACCCCATAATCTGAGTTCACATGCACATGAAATACACAAACATATATAAATATGTACTGGACTTTAAATGATATTGTGTCCCATTTTCGACCGGTAAAGTGGTGTGTAACCAAGTAAAACGAGAAGGGTAAACAAACAAAAATCGTATAATTCAGTACATACACATGAGAATGGAAATCTGTCTTTTGCCTGTCACTAAATCAGCCCTCCAGTTGACTTTCCTCGACTACTATGCACACAGGCGAACGATTCATATTTACTGCAAACATGGACAACTCTGTCAAAATTACATGATCCTACTCGCATTTTTCATATGTTTTCAGTAATGCCGAACATGTGGAAGATAATTGCGTTTCTGGTGTTTCAAGGTAAGGTTGTACTGTATTATATATGTGCATTTATTAATATAAAGACATGTTGAGCAATGTATGATTTGATTATAAACCAATTATTAATGTTCAAGTATATGTTTAATAACAGTTAAGATAATGTGCATATGTGTCATTTCTTTCGCTTTCTTTACACCTGATAATAACCGATCTATGATGTAAATTAACAAAACTTATATCGCGGTTGTACATGTCCGATGTTATGTGTTACCTATAAGCCCTGGTCCACGAGAATCCCCATCTGAATCAAAACATCGTGATACATTTGCATTCAATAACTACCAGCAGTATTTTCTTTACAGCGCCGGCGTTTGTATCCAGCCACCTTGTATTAAACAAAGTGTTAGGTCTAACTGTGTCTGCTGCCATGGAATGTCTGTCAGAAATGGATATCACAATCTACTTCATATCTAAATACACCAGCATCAACGTAACGGTAGCCGCGTGTCTTCAATCGATAAAATCATGTTACTTTTTTAACCAGTCAATGGGGGAATTGTATTCTGTTTCCTTCATTGGAGGAGGTGGGCAGTTTCTTATTCTTAAGGATAATAGTAAAACATGGGGTCAGTACATATGTTGTGAGACACATAACAGTACATCATGTCAGAGTACGGAAATATCGCCTTCGATCATAAGCTCGACTGATGCCAATACCGACCGAAATAGCAACAACCACATTGGAGGTAAGTGTTATACTTGGTATGTGTTAGTCCCATAATACAACCTACATTGATCAAATTTACATTAATTGTGAAGTCAAATAGATTTCTATTTTATTGTCTTATATTTGCAGGAACAAATTACACAATTCAATGGAATTTCAACAATATACACTAATATTTAAAGTGACAGTCCATCGTTGTTTTGCATATAAATAATATAGCGAGAAATAAACTTAACATAAATTTATTGAAATATATTTTGTATCGAGGTTGACATCGAAAACCTGGTCAAAATCGGTTTGAATCGATAAAATAATATAAAAATGATCATAAATACATGCAATAGGCGAATATCATTGCAGCGTCGCGAGTTATACATTATTAGCATATGGAAGATAAATACATAGATTTAGCAAAAACTAGCGTTGCAACTTAGTTTCCGTCTGTAACAGATGTTTTTGCATTTATTCTTACCTTCTCTCCGCTAAATTCGCCCGTATCCGCAATTTTGTGTGTTTAGATTTGAATTAACGTGTCGAATCATGAATATTAATAAGGTCGTTTTCGTACTTTACCTTACTCGATCCCAAAATAAAAATCGCTATATTGTTTGTTTTCAACCGATTTTAACCGGATTTTCAGTGATATCCTCAATAAAAACACGTCTTCTTACGATTCTGCCCATATATATATATAGCTATGAACTTTCACTTTAAATAATAATTATGTGACAGTTTCGACAAAGACTGTTGTAACGATTCGGGGGCACACAGACAATAATATTTACGTTATCGTCATCACAAACGCTAAGTACTGCTAAACCTACACATTACACTCTTTTCCCTCCCGCAGCGTGCTTTATACATTGGTGATTGAATTTTTTACCAAAGGAAAAACGAAATTTGTGTTTTTAAAATGAAAATATTTAAAAGCGTAATACATCACTTTAAATTAATCTGAGTATCAGTCGAAACAGAGAAGAGCGGATGGTCATGATTATAACGCTTACTCGTTTATTTAATCAGATAAAAAAAATGTCAGCAAGAACAGACTACACTAAACGTCCCATTCTTCATAAAAATATGTTCGAACTGTAAAACAATCGTCAATTGACTGCGTTTCGACAATCAACATAATTAACGGCACCCTGCCATACTTGATTCTACCCATCGCTCCTTGTCTGTTGCTTGCCAAGAAAGTCGTGTAACATAAAATGCAGTCTACTGACAGAACTCACGCACTAAGATCGCATAAAATCGTTTTGCATGCTTTTATACGTTTTCATTTGACAACATATTCAGCCTTGTGACTGTTAAATGGCTTCACAAAAATCGAGTTTATATCTTTTTCTAAAGATAATAAAAAAGTTACATTTAGGGGTAACGTTACTGAAATGTTTCGCAAGTATCAAATGCAATTCGACGACTGCTGACTATATTTACTGATACGGGTACTTTTAACCATGGTTTTTCAAATGCAATAAAAATATCACGTTTACAAATATAGGCCATGGTAGAGAATGTTTGTCGACTGATTTTGATGAATAAACTTTGTATTTTGCTTATTCTAAATAAAGACATGCGATAAATAGTCCTATTCGTTTTTTAACAACCCTTGTATAACAAATAGTTAAAAGTTTGCCAATAGGGAATGATATTATAAATGTGTTCACACAAAATTATATTTAGGTATGGCATATTAACAAGAAATATTATTTTACGTGCCTATGCTAAATTTAAATACAGGAAATAACTATTAAAGCCCCTTTACCGCTCAAAATCAACGAACATTTTGTAAAATATTTCGTAAAATAAAGTTAACACAACAAAAATCAGTGTTCCTTATACAATAGCCAAAATTGCAACGCTAGATGTGGTCTGGTAACTTAGATTTAAAAAGATATAAAATGCTCTTTTTTTTGTGTGTGGCACAATATATACCATTGTAATTTCCCGAAATACTATCTATTCATACGACACATGAACACTAAATTGGTTCATGAACATGCGTTGAATATATAATGTACCACAAACAATAAAAAGAGCATTTTGTATCTTGTTGAATCTATGTTACCTGAGCACATCTAGCGTTGATATTTTGGCTATTGCTATAAGAAACACTGATTGTGTATGTGTTAACGTTAGTTTGCGAAATATTTTACGTTGCTTTAAAAGAAATAGATTATAATACAGAACGTTTTAAGAACGCTCTACTCATATATCTTATTCGCCTGTTTCAGAAAATGATTCAACTGCGACCATTTCGACTGTGGCGATAGTGGCAATAGTCACAGTGGCCTGCATTATATTGGCGATAGTGGCGATAGTTGCGATAATAGTAGCGTTTCTGGCATGGATGAACAAAACACGTCTTTGCTGTAGAAGTATTGATTTTTCCTTCGTATATTTCATTTAAATATATATAACGTTTTATGTTATAAACGATGGGTCAATTATAACTTGTTGTCTCATTAAGGTCATAAATCTCAGTAATCCAAGTTATTACATGATTGTCATTAGACCCAATTACAATTAAGGGCATGTCGAACGTCTATCATATTTGAACACATATTAATCATGTTAGTAATTGATGACTGTGAGTACCTATGTTTTAATTTTAAATATTAAACATGCGACACATTTTTATGCCCCCGGTATGGTAGCATATAGCAGAACTGTCCGTCAGTCTGTCTATCAGTCTGTGCGTCCGTCCGAAAACTTTAACATTGGCCATAACTTTTGCAATATTGAAGATAGCAACTTGATATTTGGCATGCATGTGTATCTCATGGAGCTGCGAATCTTGAGTGGTGAAAGGTCAAGGTCATCCTTCAAGGTCAAAGGTCGAAAAATAAAATCCAAGGGAAGTAACAAGCTTTAAAGGGAGATAATTTCAATACCTGCCAAATGATAAATAGAAATTTTATTTCAAAGCGGCGCAGTAGGGAGCATTGTGTTTCTGACAAACACATCTCTTATTTTTCATGAAACTTTGTCTATTTTGAATATCTCTATAATTTTAGAACCAAACTAGCAATGCTATCTGGCAAAAAAACATGTGGCGGAAGGATGGTATTTTTAGCACGAAAGCGGCAGTTCTAGTTTATATAACAAACTATATGTTTGATGTATTTTGCGTTGTTAGTGTTTAATGTTTGTTTCAGGCTGCAGACCGAACACAAATCCAAGAGCGGCAAGTATATTGGTGTTTATTGATTAGTTGAAAGGAAGCTGTCAATCGTTAAACAATTATTTTTAGAAAATTTCCGTGCAATTATTAACTGAAGCTGTCAGACATTTCACAGCTGCATTATTTATTTCATAATGCTATGTTACTTTCTAGCACAGAGGAATGTGGAATGGTTATTATAAATTCTTATTGGTTAGAGAAATGTGTAGTTTTCTCTATGCGCAATAATCCAAACAATATTTGAACAAAACAGAATAATTAAATTGAAAGCAGACGGGTACGTAAATGATGTCCGTATTCAAAAATAGAACTTGAAACAATATATTTGATAACGTCAATACAAATATGGTAGGATATTCACTGAATGGCCATATATAATAGGCGTCGGAATAGCAGCAGCAGGCGCCGCGGTTTCGGTTCCAATGTTTCGAGAAGAAGCGGTTCCGATAAGAGTATTTTTTCTTGCAGAACTCCAAATCTATAAAATATACTCAAAGTGAAACACTGTCACTTAGGTTTACACTCGATCATTAGTTTAACTAAATAATATGGTGTCATAGCTACAGACTGGTCCACTAAACCCTGTATTCGATCAAATGCGCTAGCAGGGATTGTGGGTTTTAAGGACCTCACTCTGTTTTGTCGGATGCCACCGACAATATTCTGCTTCATGGTCTATGTAAGGGGAATTATTAAATTAAATATGATAATTTCATTTTTTTTTCTTTCAAACTTCCAGATTCGAACCGAAATGCCAGATAGTTAAGTTGTTATAGATTAACGGCCAATGTATCGGGATCTTAATTACAGAAAAAGTTATTTTGAATTATTTTGGTTCTTGCGTACATTATAAACTTATGTTGAGATGGATTTCCATGTTAAGTGGGAAATGACACTGCTTTACTGTGAGAAGCAGCCTTATTGCATTTGTACAAATTACAGATTAAGGGGCCAGACGACTGGTGATCGATGTTTTTACACACTCTTAAGATTATTGATGAATGTGTGTAAACCTTTTTATTTAGCTAAATATCGCCGAAAACCAAATGCTTATTAACAAACTATTAAGTGCATTTCCTGTTTTTAGAACTATCACTTGGTGTCTTTAGAGAGGAACTTGAGAACATTCGCTTTTTCGGATCGAACCTTAGACCTCCCACTCGCTCGGCGAACAACGTTTTCACTACTCTACATAAATGAGTTAAACTATGCTGTTATGCATTATGTGACACGCTGTAGAGATCGAATTTCAAACGTAGCGAAAACCGTATTTTTCTATTGTTTTATTAATGATTTGGAATAAAACGGTGTTTTTTGCGTGTTTATTTACTCAATATTATAATGATCCAGGTTTATAAAAACAAAAGATTATGCATATACGTTTCATAATATTCAATTGATAAGGATTAGCTATCGATGCATCTCATCAACGCAAAACTTTATAATTTCAAATGTAGATTTAGCAACGAACAAAGCTCTTTCGCGTGATATAGTCTATATACACGTACTGTCAATTAAAATACAATATAACATACTTTAAATGATAATAACGAGAGAAATAATATCCTAAAATAATTAAATCTAATGACTTACTGTATGAAGATTTTTTTTTATCAAATTATAAAATGTATTATCAAAATAACGCAAGATATCACGCATAACTTAGAAATATAAAAGACATATAATGTTGTTTAAACATAACTTGCAATTGACATTTGACATTTTTTGTAATGCTGGTTATTGACAACCCGAAATGCCTAACGGTAACATTTTTGAAAGTAAGGTCCCTGTGTCGAATCACAGTGTGCACGTATGTATTTAATTAATTGTCATTTATTGTTTACACGGGTTGCATTTGCATTTTGTTGTTGTGCACGCTCATGTTAATATACTGACGCTTAATACAGTTATTGCATAAATACATACACACGTGTCTATAGGTTACAATGCCGTAATACATAGGTGTCCGCCTACCGACTGGGGAATCGATCTTCAATCTTAGAGCGTTCTTTAAAGTCCCCACAACGACATCGAGGTCTTTTTTAGCTCACCTGAGCGCAACTTGCTCATGGTGAGCTTTTGTGATCGCCTTTTGTCCGTCGTGCTCGTCCGTCGTCAACATTTACTTTGTTAACACTCTAGAGGCCACATTTATTGTCCAATTTTCATGAAACTTGGTCAGATCATGTGTCCCAATAATATCTTCGACAAGTTTGAAAATGGTTCCGGTTGGTTGAAAAATATGGCTGCCAGGGTGCGTGGCAGTTTTCCTTATATGGCTATAGTTAAAACTTGTAAACACTCTATAAGTCACATTTTTAGTCCAATCTTCATGAAACTTGGTCAGAACATGTGTCCCAATAATATCTTAAACAAGTTTGCAAATGGTTCTGGTTGGATGAAAAGCATGGCCGCCAGGGGGTGGGGCAGTTTTCCCCATATTGCTATAGTAAAACCGTGTTAACACTCTAGAAGTCACATTTTAAGTCCAATCTTCATGAAACTTAGTCAGAACATGTGTCCCAATAATATCTCGGATGAGTTCAAAAATGGTTCCGGTTGGATGAAAATCCTGGCCGCCAGGGGTCGGGGCAGCTTTCCTTATATGGCTTTAGTAAAACCTTGTTAACACTATAGAAGTCACATTTTTGGTCCAATGCTCATAAAACTTGGTCAGAATATTTGTACTAATAATATCTGGGCTGAGGTTGAAAATGGTTGCGATCCGTTGAAAAACATGGCCGCCAAGGGTCGTGACATTTTTCCTTATATTATGGCTATAGTAAAACCTTGTTAACACTCTAGAAGTCACATTTTCATCCAATCTTTATGAAACTTGTTCGGTACATTGGTTCTAACAATAGCTCGGCTTAGTTTGAAAACTTGAAAATGGTTATGGTGCATTGAAAGACATGGCCGTCGGGAGGGCGGGGCAGTTTTCCTTATATGGCTATAGTGAGAACTTGTTATACCCCAATTACCAATTTGGTAATGGGGGCTATATTGGAGTCACTTTGTCGGTCTGTCGGTCCGTCCCAAAATTTCATCCGATCTTCACCAAACTTGGTCACAAGTTGTATCTTGATGATGTCTAGGTCAAGTTTGAATATGGGTCAGGCCGGGTCAAAAACTAGGTCACGGGGTCACTTAGTGCGTTTTAAACCGAAAGTTTGTCCGGACCATAACTATGTCATTTATCGTTAGATTTTAAAATCATTTGGTACATTTGTTCACCATGATTGGACTGTGTGTCGCGCGAAAGAATTACGTCGATATCTCCAAGATCAAGGTCACACTTTGAGTTCAAAGGTCAAATGCTTGTCTGGGCCTTAACTATGTCATTCATTGTGAGATTTTAAAGTAATTTGGCACATTTGTTCACCATTTTTGGACGGTCTGTCGCGCGAAAAAATTACGTCGATATCTCCAAGGTCAAGGTCACACTTTGAGGTCAAAGGTCAAAAATGGTCATACATGAGCTTGCCCGGGCCATAACTATGTCGTTCATTGTGAGATTTTAAAATGATTTTGTACATTTGTTCACCATCATTGGACGGTGTGTCGCGCGAAATTATAACGTCGATATCTCCAATGTCAAGGTCACAATTTGAGGTCAAAGGTCAAAAATGGCCATAAATGAGCGTGTCCGGGCCATAACTATGTCATTCATTGTGCGATTTTACAATTACTCGGTACATTTGTCCAAAATCATTGGACGGTGTGTCATGCGAAAGAATAACGTCGATATCTCCAAGGTCAAGGTCACACTTGGAGTTCAAAGGTCAAAAATGGCCCTAAATGAGCTTGTCCGGGCCATAACTAAGTCATTCATTGCGAGATTTTAAAATGACTCTGTACATTAATTTTGTTCACAGTCATTGGACGGCGTTTCATGCGAAAGAATTCAAGAGTTCAAAGGTCAAAATGGCCATAAATGTTAATGGCATAATAATTCTTTAAAATTGCCATAAATTACTTCTCTTGTTTTGTGAGACAGCATGCAAATATTCTGTGTCAATGCAGCATGTGGGTGTATACGTCACGTCTGTGACAAAGCTCTAGATGACGCTATATTAGCCACATTTATTGGCCAATCTTCTTTTAACATCAGAACATTTGTCCCAATGAAATCTTGGCAGAGATTGAAACTGGGTCATATGAGTGCAAAAACTATGTAACTAGGTCAAATATAAAAAAAAACATGTTAAAAGTAATTTTTTTGGTCCAATCTTCATGAATCAGCTTGCATTTTTCAAGATAGTCTAGTTCCTTTCGCTCTCAGGTGAGCGTCTTAGGGTCATGGTCCTCTTGTTACATAGGAAGAGGACTCGATATGGTCTCAATAAGCCTTGGGGTTTCGATGCTTACTAATTATTTCATGAAATCATGATACGTACTAATTCATAGCGCTCACTATTGAAATGAATGTTTATTTTATACTTTGAACGAAAGCTATGCCAGGAAAATCTGGATCTCTCAATTCTAGTAAACAAACACCAGTGCTGTAAAGTTGCAAGGAAACTATAGACACAGGCAGCATGTGATATTTTGAAGTTGTGTATACAGTAATTTTCACTGAAACAAACAAGAAAAGAACAAGGGTAATACGTATTTAAAAAATAGTATGTTGGCATAATATTTGTGCACTACACCACACAGGAAGAAATTCTCTTGAAAAATATGTGATTTATTTTTGTATTAAATGGCTGGACAAGGCCACCAGCCAATTGGGGACGATATACATTGAGCTTGAGTATTAATTTGTGTGTACTCTATTTCGCCTGACAAGCATCTTTCCGAATATGAAGTGAACATTTATTGAAACGCTACATCTTGCATTCAAATCGAGTATATGTTTCATGTAGATAAAAGTTTATCATCTAAGATTGTTAGTTAAGTAAAATGACGAATAAATACACACAACAATTACAACTGAAGTGTGATGTGTATTTTAATGGTTTTATGTCGATCAATTAAATTTTAATTTGAAAAGGAGTAAACAAATGATGTGATACCCAAACATTTGTTTCCGTTTTTTTTTCAGTATATATGTTGACATGCTGCAATCATTGTTTTATTCCAGGATAATGAAGGAGAAGGTAACCCTATGATTAAACAGGTATTACTTTACCATTCTGTTTTTTGAAGCTATATATATATATTGAACGAACTTGCACACAATAATATGTCACTTAATGCCGCCGAGTAGTTTCTGCACCAATGTCACGTACAATGTCACGTGCAAATCGAGTTTTAAGGTTATGTTTGTTGCTGTGCTATATTAACAGGTCTCTTGTTTGTATAAAATGGCTGGACAAGGTCAGTAGCCGATTGGGGACGATACACATTCAGCTTGAGTATTAATTTGTGTACTGTATTTCGCCTGTCGAGCATATTTCCGAATATTAAGTATACATTAATTTTGTACAATCATTTGAATCGTATTTCCTGGACTGCATAAGGACAGCCCAAGGAAGTGATTTGCAATACATTTAGTCCAATATGTTGTTCTTTAAAGCTACATCTGTTTTATGTAGATAAACGTTTATCACCTAAGATTGTTAGTAAAGTAAAATAACGAATAAATAAACACAACAAATTGCAACTGAATTTTTATTTTTGTTCTCTGCATTTTCATGACCTTATATCGATTAATTAAATTTTATTTTGAAAAGGAGAAACAAATGATGTGATACCCATACATTTGTTTCTGTTTTTCCAGTGTATATGTTGACATGCTACATTTTTTTTATTCCAGAATGATGGAGGAGCAGTCTCTCATACGATTCATCCGGTAGTACTTTACCATTCTGTTATATGCAGTTATACATATGTTTTTCGAACGAACTTGTAAACGATTATAGTTCACTTAATGCCGTCGAGTAGTTTCTGCACTAATGTCACGTACAATGTCACGTGTAAATCAAGTTTTAAGGTTATGTTTGATGCTGTGCTATATTAACATGTCGTGTGAATCGGTAGTGATTATACAGTCTTAAGAAACCCTTTGCAGTTATATGTCATAATAAATTACGGTTATATGTATAATATCAACCTTTACGAACTGAAATTTAAACAATCGTCAGCTCTAATCAATGGCTGTAAATACTCAAGGCTGCCCAGATAACAATTGTTCTATATTCAGATAAGGAAATATCACATTGCTTAACTGATTCTTAACTTAATTAAACTTTACGACTGTTCAAATGAGAATAACCCCCTACTCTCACACAATTAATATATTTCTGTCTGATAACAAAGTAAGGAGGTTCAATGACTGTTCAAGAACGGAATAATTCAAAACCTTTGTGTAAATTATAATTCCTTATATGTAAATGTTAGTTTTAAAGTATTGTCGAATGTATCAAAAACAAACAAAAACTCAGCCAGGAGTAAACACACATAATTTGGGTCGGCACAAATAGAGTTAATCGGTTTAGTAGACAAAAACTGATTTTAGGTTATATCCAACTGTGGTAAACGCTTTTCTTATTTGTATCAGCATATACAATCGGTAAGAATATCGAAGCTGGCCTTTAGACACGAGGAAGTCGTGTAAAGCTCGAAAAAAGGGAAAAAAAAACAATACTACTGCATGATTACCCTTGGTATATGGTGTATAAACTGAATTAACATAATATGTCCCAAATATTAAAAGCAACGACATTGTTTTCCATGGCAACTATAAAGGGGGTTTGAATTTCATGCAAGTTAAACATAAACATATCCCGCATGTCGACAGAAGTACAAGTTTTCATACCATCGAAACAATTCGGATGAATTGCACGAGATTTCTTTGTCACGTCACATTGCGTTGTCATTTGAAATTGGTTATTGTTGCAAGAGTTTTTAATGTAAGTTGTTTCAGTATGCACTTTTGTCTCCTTATAATCTGAGGATAGATGTTAGACGTCTACAGCTCGTGTTTCATCGGTAAAAACACGAGACCTACGGGTCGGTGATTTTTTTATTATAATAATACACGTATTTCAAACTTAAAGTATCAATTGTTTTGTATGATTTAGAAAATGAGTACGGACAGCAACACACGTTCGTTTATACCAATGCAGCAAACTTTCAAATTTACATCAACACAAATTAAACTGATAAAATAAATTACGCATTACGTTATGAATTACCTTTATTAACCCAATTATGTCATGTACAGGCTTTAAACAAGCACAAACGCAATAGAAACCTTCATATAAGTTTTACTACTTTAAATAATCATATGGTAAGTACATTACTATAATATTAATTAACGTACTGTCTTTATTTTCAAGCCTGAATAAACAACAAGGTTTTATTTATGCTGAACTCGTTTAAACAACGAGCTTGGTAGAATTGTCTATATTAATAGTATTGATGTAGCTTAATTTCGCGCAAAATACTTTAATTCATATATCTGGTAAGATTTTATATTATCAAAATTGCTTATCATTGATTATTTATCAGGAATTGTTTATTAACATTAAACTTGTTTGGTTGACTTAGCATATTGATTATTTTTGCAATGAATACATGTACCGCGTTATACTTATTTTATTTAAAGCAACAAGTTTTGATATAAAGCATGTTGATGTAGTTTGTTGATAAAAAAACACCAAGAACACATTTCAGTGTTGAGAAACAATTTAGAAAGAGAAACTCGTGAATGTACTGAAGTCGTAGCTAAACGTTTTATGATCATCCGTTCATGATACATGAACTGTATTACATTATAAGTGTTGTTATTTAACAGCCAACAGGCCCAAGCGTGAATCTACCCGGACGTTTCCCAAACTCAAAGTTTAGACGAGAAGTTATGAAATCCGTCGCACGTATATCATGAACATTTATAGGAAATATGAAAATGTTAATGACTTTAATGTTCTGATTAGATCAAATTACCATTTAAATCATTTTTTTTCATATGCTTATATTTTTGTTCATGAAATCTACCAGTTAAATGTGTTATGTTTAGGTGCTACTTAATTAATATTCCTCGCATTATTATTCAATGTTATGTTAAAATTGTCTCTTATATAATTTTATTACTAAGACCTTTAGCATAAACTATATAAATTTCCTTTCAGGTTTCACGTAAAATACAATAGCCTGAAATGTTTTTATCGTGTTTTATTGAACGCTCAAATTATATCAAGGTGCTTACGGTGTGCTTTTATGATCGTCTGTATATTTGTCCGCTTTTAGTCGTTTTTAATTTACATGAGTTTTTTTTTAAACAATTGTCTATTTTTAAATCAAATAATATTTTGACCAAGTTAGAAAATGACTCCTAACATTTTCAAAGCATGGCTGCCAATTTTTGGGGCAGTACAGAGTTTGTGTTTATATTAAATGATTGAAAACTATTCATAACACTTTATAAGCCACATGCTTTGATAACTCTTCATGTTTCGTGATCAGTTCAAAGGTATCTCGGCTGAGTTTGAAACCGTGTCACGTGTCTGCTGTAAACAATGTCACTAAGTCGAGTTTAAGGCAACACACCTTGTTATATTAAAACTTGGGCAAACCTTTCT
This sequence comes from Dreissena rostriformis, assembly GCA_007657795.1. Taxonomy (NCBI): domain Eukaryota; kingdom Metazoa; phylum Mollusca; class Bivalvia; order Myida; family Dreissenidae; genus Dreissena; species Dreissena rostriformis. Next base: position 21,100 of record VMBQ01006772.1, on the reverse strand, counting down.
CAATTATCAAGCGGACATACATTGTTAGCAACACTTGTCGGTTGTTATTAAAAAGTTTAAAGTTAATTGCTTTCGATTGTTTGACCAAGTACTTTTTTCCAATAGAAGTATTATTTATAAACCCACAATTTATTCACTTCAATATTGATTGGCAACTATCTGTTTAAGAAATGATCCTTTGCTTACAGACAACAAGCATGAAACCCGTTTGCGATGGTTTTACTATGTGATCTTGACATACTGTAAAACTTGTTTTATATTTCAGAGTGACGACGCAGAAGCTTCCACGACGGACCCTACCAACGAGGTAGTACAGAAGCATTGAGGTTTTTGGATCAATAATCAATGTTTGAATTATTTTCGATTATATTACAATCAATGACTGCTTCGGAGTTGTTGATACAGAAAATGTCACATCCCTTTGTAAAACGCGCTCACTTGTTTGTTCGTCCTAAAATAACCTGCGATTAAGAATCAATGAAAGTTTGTTTTGTTCATAAAATAGTAACAAGAATTCGCATTAAATAACAATAAGCAAAACATGTGACTTTGCTGCTCTCAGAATCCAGACTTCATTTGGTGTGTGAATTTATACAGATAAATAGTCTGAACACGTTTTTGATAAAGGTGTAACTGAAAATGATGTGTTCATAAGAACAAAGAAAGTTGTTTGTTTAAATTAAAATATCCAAAAAATAGGGTATGTAAGATTGCCAAACTTGTTTTCGTAACTATCCATAAGTTACTTTAATACGTTGATCAATAATATAAATCGTTCGAATCTCTCTGTAAAATATTAGTCTTCAAAATAACAATATGTAACAACAATAAAGAGTAAATGATTTAAGAATTGATCATTTGCTTACAGACATCAAGCATGAAAATTGTTTGCAATGGTTTTGCTATGTCATCTTGACATACTGTAAAAATTGCTTTATATTCCAGAGTGGCGACGCAGCAACTTCCACGACGGACCCTACCAACAAGGTAGTACAGAAGCGTTAAGGTTTTTGGATCAATAATTAATGTTTGCATTATGTTCGATTATATTACAATCAATGACTGCTTCGGAGTTGTTGATGAAGAAAATGTCACATCCCTTTGAAAAACAAGCTCACTTTTTTGTTCATAATTTTCTCTGAATCAAATTCGAACTCTTAAAATAACCTGCGATTAAGATGAAATAATTCGTTTCTTTCATTAAATAGTAACAAAAAATCGAGTTTAATAAGTACCGATCACAAAATGCAATGCTTTTATTAGTTATTGTAAGCAAAACCTGATTGGACATACAGAAAACAATTACAATAATCAAAACATGTGACTTTGCTGCTCTCAGAATCCAGACTTCATCTGGTGTGTGCATTAAATTGACCACGCGTTTGTATTGTTAGGAATACATATAAATAGTCTGACCACGTTCTTGATAAAGAAAGTTGTTTGTTTAGATTAAAATCTCAAAAAAACAGGCTATGTAAGATTGCCAAACTTGTTTTCGAAACTATCCATAAGTTACTTAAATATGTTGATCAATAATATAAATCGTTCGATTCTCTCTGTAAGATATATTTCTTCAATATAACAACATAGAATAACAATAAAGAGTTAATGGTTTAAGAAATGATCCTTTGCTTACAAACAACAAGCATGAAAACCGTTTGCGATGGTTTTGGTATGTCATCTTGACATACTGTAAAAAATGTTTTATATTTCAGAGTGACGACGCAGCAACTCACATGACGGACGTTAATATACGTATCAATAAAATGCATGTAAGTTAACCGTTCCCGGGGTATAAAGTTAGTTTGAGTAATGTACCAGAGAATACCAGAGACGACCAAATAAGGACAATATACAAATTCAAGCTTGTTAACATAGTCTTTAGTAAGCGTAATTATCTAGTTACTCGTTGAAACAAACATCGCAAATCCATTGTTTTATTTTGGAACAATTAAGGTGTACATTCCAAGTATATACTGAACTCAAATCTGTAATTGATCTTTCCATACTCAATATGTTAACATAATTTAATGTATTATGTTTCTTAATTGACATCAAGAAGGCATAACCGTGAATGTAAACACGCGTTATCAAAGATCACCGGTAAGACCGGATATTATGAAATCAGTAGCAAATACACACATTTTTTTGAAATAAAATTGTAACTGCCACTATAGCAATGAAAATGCTTGTTAGATACATAGGATGCCTATTGTACGAAGATATGTTCTATTTGAAGAAGAAAAAAAAAACACATATCAAGCAAATTATTCAAAAAAGATCATTTCTTATAAATGTGATGTACAATTTGATTTAAGGTTGTAATATCAGCTGAATATTAACATTCTTATGTATTATGATTCAAGCAAAAATAACGTTAAAGTGTTTACTTATAATTAATTATATCGTTTGTACTTGTATAAGACAGTAACAAGCAAAACATTTATACACACCTTTACATATAATACAGATTCGGGGCACGTTTAACACTTTTGCTCATGCGTTTATCTCAGTTATTTCATTGCAACGTTCTCATGGTGAACTTTTATGATCTGTGCTGTACGTTTTAAATTTTTTTATGCTCCCCCCATATATATATATATGGGGGGAGCATATAGTCGCCGCTTCGTCTGTCCGTCCGTGTGTTTCTTGTCCGGGCTATTTCTCAGCAACTAATGACCGGAATTCAATGAAACTTTATGGGAAGCTTCACTACTAAGAGGAGATGTGCATATTATCAGCGGGTTCTGGTCAGTTGATTTGCCACAGAGTTATGGCCCTTTGATATTTTCCATTAACTGTACATATTGTGCAATTTTTGTCGGGGCTATTTCTCAGCAACTAATGACTGGATTTCAATGAAACGTAATAGGAAGCTTCACTACCAAGAGGAGATGTGCATATTATCAGCCGGTTCTGGTCGGATGATTTTTCACAGAGTTATGGCCTTTAAAATTTTCCATTGTACATATAGTGCAATTCTTGTCCGAGCTATTTCTCAGCAACTTATTACGGGAATTCAATGAAACTTTATTGAAAGCTTCACTACCAAGAGGAGTTGTGCATATTATCAGCCGGTTATGGTCGGATGATTTTTCACAGAGTTATGGCCCTTTGAAATTTTCTATAAATTGTACATAAAGTGCAATTTTTGTCCGGGATATTTCTCCCCAACTACTGATTGGAATTCAACGAAGCTTTATGGGAAGCTTAACTACCTTGAGGAGATGCGCCCACCGAAAGAATTTTCTTGAAAAATATGTGATTTATTTTTGTATTAAATGGCTGGACAAGGCCACTAGCCAATTGGGGACGATATACATTGAGCTTGAGTATTAATGTGTGTGTTCTCTATTTCGCCTGACAAGCATCTTTCCGAATATGAAGTGTACATGTTTTGAAACGCTACATACTGCATACAGATCGAGTATCTGTTTCATGTAGATAAACGTTAATCATCTTAGATTGTTAGTAAGTAAAATAACGAATAAATACACATAGCAAATTACAACTGAAGTTGTATGTGTGTGCTCTGTATTTTAATGACAAATTATATCGATTAATTAAATTTTAATTTGAAAAGGAGAAAACACACGATGTGATACCCAAACATTTGTTTCCGTATTTTTTCAGTATATATGTTGACATGCTGCAATTATTTTTTTATTCCAGGATAATGGAGGAGAAGGTAACCTTATGATTAAACAGGTATTACTTTACCATTCTGTTATATGAAGCTATATATATTTTTTGAACGAACTTGCACCCAATAATAGGTCACTTAATGCCGCCGAGTAGTTTCTGCTCACAATGTCACGTGTAAATCGAGTTTTAAGGTTATGTTTGTTGCTGTGCTATATTAACATGTCTTATGAATCGGTAGTGATCTCACAGTCATAATAACTGTTTGTAGTTATATATCATAATAAATAACGATGATTGTCAACAAAATATTAATGTGACAGATGGAGGGCAGTCGAAAACAGTAGTTCTATATTTTATAAAATAGGGAAATGTCACATGTTCATTATCAAAGAACAAGACGACGTATGTTCATATCATGTTCGTAATTGCAAGCGTACCTAAATTAAATGTGCTCAGAGTAAGCTTTCTTTATCCAATTGTGTCCCTCTTTGTTCGTTTTTAAATAACATGCATTTGTGTTAAACAATTGTCTTAACATTAGTTTTACCGAGTTAGAAATTGACTCCACTATAATCCTAGCCACTGGGTATTTTGTCGAATTTTATTTGAGCGTGCTTCTATATTTATTGTAGGGCAACTATTGGGAAAACCCTATAGGTCACACAAATTAGTCAATATCTATTGTCCTTAAAAGAACAAGCGCGTAAAAAAAGATATGTTGACTGAGTTTTCAACTTGTCAGATTGATAAGCAATGCCTTAACAATGACAATAGTGTATATTGGAGTTTGAAGTTATTACATTCAGGAGTGAGTGAGAATACGTCCGTGAATATTGATGTTATTTTTTTATGTTGCCATTTCCTTATGAACTTGGTAACATCCATCAACTCCGTTGAAACATTACTGAGAGCGTGTGTGAGGTTTCATATCATGACACTATTCAAAATTTGACAAAACATGTAAGCAAAAGCCATACCTTTTTTTAGAAAAGCAAAAAATATTCATTCAAAAGTTCAAGAAAACCATTAGATATATTGTAAATGTTGTAAATGTATAAAACCTAATCTTTGAAAATATATATATAAAAAATAATCCCATAAATAAGTGTAATTATTTATCTCCTGATATTGCTTTTCTAGATTTGCACCTACGACTAGTAATAACACATTTCAAGGTAATCTTTAGGCTAAACGTTGTGATTTTGACGGTGTTAATTTTCTTTTGTGTCTTACGTTTTTTTTTTATTTTACAAAGAGTGTGTGTTTTTGTGTCGTATTGACATATCTGCATAATATGTAAGGATTGTTTTTAGATATTGTGTACATGTACGTTGCTTTTCAAGGGCCTCTTTATGTGTGAAAGATTTCTCTATTGGAATTATTTATTAAATACACTTTCGATTTGGATTACACATATAATATACATATACACCTTAGCTATGTAATGGGGCATTGAACACAATATATTACTAATTCTTCCAAAGAAGCATTGCGATGATCTTGAAATGTGTACTATATGGCGCAAAGTTCCTAAAACGAAGGGATTTAGATGATATTAGAACTTAATTAATTTCATTAAGCATCAAACGGTTGTAAGTATATTGCTGTGGTAACCATTAATTAATTAAGTGTTAATTACATCGAAAAAGTATAATTTTTTATTGCCCTGTACTTGGAATTACGATTCCATAAGTTCAATGTTTTGTTCGATGTTTATGTTTTGTTATCAAAGCTGGATTAAGTGTGAGGTTTTGGATAAATTCAACCGGTGTAAACCTCCAATCCATTGCATTGACCATAACAATGCGATGGCCACAGCTTTAGTCATGATTTCATGTTAAATATCGTATTGTACGTAGTGTCTTGTATTGCATAGGTAATTGGTCAGTTTCCTTAAATTAACGAATAGCCTGTTATAATTTCCTCCCTGATAATGTATTTGGAGTTGCGCAATGTATATATATTTAATATTCGTGAAACTAAACTAATAAAACTGGTATATAATATAAATAATAAGATAAATTTATACGTCAAATCGTCTTAAATAAAATATATACATATGTGATTTATAAAAAAACATATAAATATCGTTCTTATTTTCTTTTTAATCTCTATATTTCATGCTAAGTGATGGAAATGTAAAAGGAATGATCTCCAGTTTCATTCTCATGGTGGAACTACTTTTGTTTAATATAATTTAATTTATGAAAAAAATGTATTCACTATCATGATTTTAACGTGATTTGTTAAGCAATCATCTTTAAACTGTTTCATATTTTAACGCACTCTTATAAGTCTGAAAATCGTTCATATGCCTCTTTTTTCACATGTTTTACTGCTTTATTAAAGCCAACAGTGGTACAGATGCCGCCAAAGGCAACTTCCACAAGCGTACGGGCAGAGGTAGGTGTTTGTTATAGTACATGAAATTCAACTTGTCAGTTATTTTTTTTTCATGTTTTTTAGCATGTTTGTGCAGTCAGGGACGCAGCTACCAATACGTGCAGCTATCAAACAGCGTAATATCCAAGTTAGTTGCAAGTGTGTATTATATATTTAAACAAGCTGAAATGATAAAACATGCTTCGAGGTTAAACAAGTATGTGAGTATCATTGGAATCAAAATTGTCTTTTTTAAAACGTTAAAACAGTGTATTTAAGAAAGCAAAGTAGAATCAAAAAAATTAATTTTTAAGAAAAGAAAATGTTCAAAAAAAGAAAACCGATAGTTATACCATTCTGAACCTTCCTGAGCCTTCGAAGAAACTATGGACTGTATCAAACACAGCAAAATTATTAATGAGGGAAAGATTATCAGCGCCATACAATAATGTGCGCAATGATATATCCGTGTATTGTTCTATAGTTCTCACTAAAGTTAATCTTAAACTTGCATGTAAAGGACAGATCAGAAAAAAGTGAGTAGTGTCTTCTATTTTTCCGCATTGACAAAGCGGCGAGGGAACTAGATATCTATCATATAAATGTTTATTAAGAGAACTACAGTTAGTTCTTAGACATGTGTGCAACACTTGTTGTCTTCGCTTACCATAATAAAACAATGGATTACTACGAGGTTTATAAATATTAAGGGCCATTTTAAAAAAAGAAATGTTATCAACAAGCTTTGCTTCGTCTGGAAGTGAATTCCAAGCAGAAATTGTTAAGGACAAGAAGGAAGTTTGGTTCAAAGAAGTCCTAGACCGAGCACCATCTAAGTTTGATGAATTACGTAACGATCTTGTAGATCGCTCACCAACTGATTGTGGGGACAGTGAGGACAAATATTCTGGACTAAGACCTTTGACCATTTGGAAGAAAAGAATGAGTTTGTGTTTTGACCTTCTTGTGCCAAGAGTTTCCCAGCAAACTTCGTTAAAAAGTAACCTTGAGGACACAAGTCTGGTATTTTATTTGATACCCTTTCATTATGAGCATGTTGTCGATATTTTCGTATCGTAATGTAACTCAATACGCTATGTAGCATTAACGATCTCTAATTTTAATATACGGATAGAAAGATTCGTGCAAATCAATCCCTCAGTATGTCAGAGAAATGTAACAGAGAACATCAGATAGGATAAATTAATAATCGTATAAAATCAAGCTCAGCATAGTCATTAGTTTAGCTTAAACATCGTTACTCTTTAAAATAAACGACACACATCCATAGTTGTATTTCGACACAATAAAGATGTACAATCTCATGTATGTACTGAACACATAGCTGTTATTAATCTATCCATACTCAATATGTGAACTGCATGTAATGTATTATGTTTATTGTCCCCTACCGGTTTCACCGGAGGCGACTTGTGGTTTGCGCTCTGTCAGTCTGTCTGTCTGTCTGTCTGTCAGTCAGTTTGTAACAATTTTCTGGATCCTGCGATAACTTTTAAAGTTCTTCATATTTTTTTATGAAACTTGAAACATGGATAGATGGAAATGTCATTTTGTTCCTACGTCAAACATTCTGGTTGCTATGGCAAAAAAAAAATAAAAAATATAATAATCTGACAATGGTGGAGCCGGTAGGGGACATAATTGCTTGGCAATAGTCTTGTTTTTTTTAACTTCATGATCCGTGTCTCAATTATGTTTCTAAAAAGTAAGCAAATGACTCGTCTCACTTTAAAATCACGGCTGTACGTACATGTAGTGGGGCAGTTTTCCGTATCTGACTATATTGGATGATAAAAACACATTTCAGATCACTAGATGCCACATCAATTGGTCAATGTGCATGTTACTTGACCAGTTTATAAGTATCAATAAGTTTGAAACCGGGTCATGTGTGGATGAAAACAATCCATAACCTCACTTGGTCGAGTTTAAGCAAATTCGTGTTACCTTCTAAAGTGGCATAATAATAACGAAATTGGATGACCCTTCGTTGCGAACACCATAAAATTGTCAGAAAGTAATTGGTCACTTTTCGTGTTTGAGATCTAACCGTGGTGTGTTATTATTAAAAAGCCACTTTATTTCTTGATCTTCAAGAAATTTCCCCAGGTGCACATTCTGTATAATGTCCTTTAACAAACACATTAGACCATTTCAAAACGGGATAATGATTTATCAATTGTGAAGAAAAGCTGTCAGATTAATCAAAAAGTGCGTGCAAAATCTAGTTGCATGTAGCTAAATGTTTAAGTAGTCCGTCATTAATCTATCAACAACAACATGTAAGTTTTCTTTGGCCAAGTCGACCCTCACGTTAAGTATATGTGAACTTTTTTAGTTGATCGAAACTGGTTAATATAACGATACAATAACTAACTCTCTGAACACGCTGAACTTAAGTCGACTTAATAATTGTATTTTGCAAAACATGAATTGTTTGATAGCGCAAAAGTTTTAGTTTATAATGCTCCCAATATA
>VMBQ01006771.1:22980-51528 GCA_007657795.1 Dreissena rostriformis | reverse complement strand
AATTAAATGTTAAACTATCTCTCTTAAACATCAGTTTAAGGGTAAATACCTTCAAAATACAAGAGGTTAATAACGCTGTGAATTACATTATTATATTAATGAAATATTTAATATTCAGCATGAAATACAAAAAACAAACACCCACAATGAACTGTTTTATCAATTATTTAAAACTTAAGATTCAAATTGAAAAACAGAAATAGCCCTCAACAATGATACACTTCATATATTTGAACATAAAAAGAAACACCTTAAACTTTCATAACAAGTCCAGTTTGCTTTCCACCAACTTTATGCAACCCATCTTTTTTCATAATTATTTCTGCTTTTTAAAACACCTATCACAAACAACCAAAGAAAGAAATGTAAATTAACTCCTTTTTTTTATCAAAAGGAAACCACAAGGTCATAAAATTATATATTAGCATATCTTGTATAACATGTTTGAACATTATTGCTGCTACATGATATCACTTTGTTTTATGATCATATACATGTATACATTGTATGTCTTATATTGAATAAAAAAAAAAAAAAAAAAATCAAACGTACTTGTGCATCTGCAGTCTTTCTTCTCTTCCTTTTCTACATTTACGAATGTTCCGTCGACCGCTGCAATTAAGAAAGTTATGAACACTACAAACAAATCCGTAAATATTACATGAAGTACACAAAAAGAAGGTAAATATATACGATTGTATATACATTATGATAATTATTTATTATACATGTAGTATGATTTACATGGAGGAAGACGTGAATATTGGAAATGCCGGTTATATGTTATTCTACGAATAATTGTTGCTTTTCACAACATATCTTTTGTAAGGTAGCTAAGGTCAATAACTTGGCACGATTTGCGTAAAAAAAAATAATATGTAATCAAACGGCACGTGAAAACGTATGACTAGGTCAAAGATCAATGTTCAAAGAGGTGGTCAGATGTCAAATTTGGGAATATTACTGAATACACGGACAGTACATATCGTCATTATTGTCCATGCAATTTAAAAAAAAAAATGTTACACAAATGTTAACCGTGTAGAGACGTCATTTTACGTGTAAGACCCGTGTTCCGAACTCAAAAATCAATGTCTGCCTTTGGGGATTCAAAGCTAAAAAAGTGTAACAGTTTGTATTGACTGTAACTAATTCGTTCATCGGATATTTTTTAAATAGTTTGCTACAAATGTTCACCATTTGTTCACAACGGATTGCATGCAAGAACTGTATCCAAAGCTATTGCCATTCTAATAGGTCAATGCTCCACTTATCGAACAAAATGTGAGATTTCCTTTATTGCTCGTACCTTTTGTCGAGACAAAAAGTGGGACATTTTGTTAATTCACAACTTGGTATTAAGTTCAAGAATGGCTAACCNCTGCTTTTTAAAACGCCTATCACAAACAACCAGAGAAAGAAATGCAAATTAACTCCTTTTTTTAATCAAAAGGAAACCACAAGGTCATAAAATTATATATTAGCATATCTTGTATAACATGTTTGAACATTATTGCTGCTACATGATATCACTTTGTTTTATGATCAGACACATGTATACATTGTATGTCGTATATTGAATAGAAAAATAAATAAAAATCAAACGTACTTGTGCATGTGCAGTCTGTCTTCTCTTCCTTTTCTACATTTACGAATGTTCCATCGACCGCTGCAATTAAGAAAGTAATGAACACTACAAACAAATCCGTAAATATTACATGAAGTACACAAAAAGAAAGTAAACATATACGATTGTATATACAATGATTATTATTTATTATACATGTAGTATGATTGACATGGAGGAAGACGTGAATATTGGAAATACCGGTAATATGTTATTCTATGAATAATTGTTGCTTTCCAGAACATATCTTTTGTAAGGTAGCTAAGGTCAATAACTTGGCACAATTTGCGTCAAATATGTAATCAAACGGCACGTAAAAACGTATGACTAGGTCAATGATGAATGTTAAAATAGGTGGTCAGATGTCAAATTTGGGCATTTTACTGAATCCCCGGACAGTACATATCGTCATTATTGCAATTTTGAAAAAAAAAACGTTACACAAATGTTTACCGTGTGGAACGTCAATTTACCTGTCCCGAACTCAAAAATCAATGTCTGACTTTGGGGATTCAAAGCTTAAGAAAGTGTAACAGTTTGTATTGACTGTAACTAATTCGTTCATAGGATATTTTAAAAATAGTTTGCCACAAATGATCACCATTTGTTCACAACGTATTGCATGCAAGAACTGTATCCAAAGCTATTGCCATTCTAATAGGTCAATGCTCGACTTATCGAATAAAATGTGAGATTTCCTTTATTGCTCGTACCTTTGTCGAGACAAAAAGTGGGACATTTTATAAATTCACAATTTGGTATTAAGTTCAAGAATGGCTAACCTTTGCACTTAGAATGTTCATATTAAACGCTTGTTTAAAGACATATACTTATGAAAGAATTTTTATCCAAATAATTAAGAATAAATAATATATTATAAAACAAAATGGTTCTTAGTTTGATTCATTTCATATCCCATGTGGTTAAAGTTAGCAACCCCAAGGATTCTCATGATAATATAGACGTATAGAAAAAAAACCAATTAAAACAAAATAACCTATTCAAACAAAAAACTTATGAAGTTTTTTAATTAAGTATCTTTCATCAAGTAGTGGTGGTGTACACATTTTGATAAAGCAATTCCCATAGGGACTTTCACCTTGCCATAATAGTAGTTGCAAATCAGTAAGATTTTTAAGCAGAATTATTTGTAACTCAGATGGGAATCTGTGTAAATGTGTTAAATTGTAATTTGTCCAGAAAAAAAACAGGAGTTATACAAATATTGTTGGTTTTTATGTGATGTTTTGACGTAGTCATCGGTGTTTTGAGTCATATCACGTCTCCACCCAACTCCAACTTAACCAGCAGGAAGTGCACATATTGCGTGTATAATTTTAAACTGCCCTTCTTGAATAACAGATACGGAAAACGGCCATAGAAATATGTTTGGCCAATCCCAATATAAAGAAGTGAAACTCCAGAAGCTGCAGCACTATTGCAATTCTATCATACACACCTTTGTGGCACTTTATGGTCAAAATATACTTAATAGTTTCCTTATATGTTTCAATGTAAAAGCGACAACTTTGAGCGAAAATAAATACAACATTTTGCACATAGAGACCCCCATAACCATACCTTTTCTAGACGGGCATTCATAGCTGAATCGATTTAAGCAATAAAAAAGATATGTCATGTTCAAACCAAACAATAATTCGACTCAAATCAAAATCGACTGTTTTTGCAACTTCTTTTTTTTGGCCGTTTTCTAGTGGATTGTAACCTTTTTCAGTGCCATTTTTTACTTTAATCTCTAACTTTATCCTATTTCAGAGATTTAGTAGTGAACACTTATGCTTACCCTATCAATATCTCCAAACGATTAAACCAGAACAACAGTCTAAAGTGTAAAACATGCCTTCGAGGAAAATATGATGATTTGTTTAGAGAGTACAGCCCTTCATGACTCGATTATTTAGTATATTGTAACCTTATGTATAGCAAGGAACCAATTGCCAAAACGGTACAGTACGGCACAAAAATAAACAACATATACACATAGTAGAATAAAGCTGGTGTCACCGCCTTGGAACGGTCAATGCTAAGCATTCCAAGACCCGTTTTGTGGCCGAGCTGGGAATCGAACTCGAGAACCTCGTATTGGCAAGTGTTATAATCACGATTATACGTGTTATATTCAAAGATGTTAATATAATAATAAACATGTAGTAGTGATACAATTATAAAAGTTTGTTTTAAACACACACAAAAAGATCGTTGAATTACTTGCGCACAGCTTATCTCCGTATATCGGCGCGGGATTGTTACACAACCTCTGCATCTGTTGGCGACCTATCTCTTCGTATGGTTCGCATATGCAGACGGTGACTGGTTTCCATTCTGACCAACCTGTTGCAGTGAGAAAATGCATTAGCATGTTCATAACGTGTGCCATTACAATCACCAAGGTTTATATTAACTACTTGACTAGTGCCCTTATCTAACTTGTGTGAGCTTATTGCTTCCCTATTGTATTATCCTTTGTATTATTTTTGCTCTTAAATTTTGTCCGGAGCATATCTTGAAAACTTAAAAAGTGTTAACTTGACACTTAAAAGGTAGCTAGATCTTATTGTGGGACTGTTGAGCGCCTTATTACTTTAACTTTTGCTTCCATAATTGGAGAGTTATTGTCCTTTGTTTATTTTTCAATTTACATTTTGTCCAAAGTTAATCTTGAAAACTGTGAGAGTTATCATCTTAAAACTAAATAGGTAGGTAGATCTCGTGGATGGCATTCGCAGTGCACAAGAACCATAACTCTTGCTTTCATATTAATAAAGTTATTGCTCTTTGTTAAGTTATAGCTTTTAAATTCTAAATGGGGCATATGTTCGGGTTTTTATTTTGACATTTCACGGGTAGATATACCTCAATAATGGGATGTGCAGTTAACAAGAGTCGTAATTCCTGCTTTAATAATTTCATATTAATTGTCTTTGTAAATTTTCATTGTGAAAATTTGTCCTGTGCATATCTCGACTACAATAAAAGCTATAAATGCGAAACTTCATAGATCGGAAGCTTACACTGTTGGAAACCCAGTTCTTAAAAATGAACTGATTGTGCTCTCTGACAAAGCGGCATGCGGGAGAATTTCAGGCACGACAGTGAACGTTCTCGGTGTATTCTGGAAAAAAATATGAATATATGTTTCGTCTAGCAGATTTGTTTGGTCAATATGAATGCGTTTGTTTACCTGGACAATTTTCCTCATATTAAGCTTTGCAGTTAATTTTCCGGATTTGTCCATTCTTGTCGTCGTCGATCGCACAAGGCGAGATGACATCACTGCCTGTGTGATTGCAGTAGCGAATCTGTATCCTGTAAGTGTTTCAACTTAGTGGCTAAACGTATATGCCTATATATGCCTAACATTTTTGTTATATAAAATGGATGGATATCAACAAAATAATCGTTATAGTTTAAATTCAACCAGGCGCTGAAAATTTTGTATTTAAGTCAACTATAATTTGTAAGAAAATATTATTCAGCGCAGTCCACTCGTCATGTTAACTCATAAGGAAACCCCATCATTTTACTCTTAAATACTGTTTTCAACTTAGTGAAAGCGGCTTAAAGTTTACTTTTGTCTAAATAAATTGCGAGCTACAAAATAACATTTCCTTGCCTATGCACAGGTCATTTATTAATTGGGAATTATTGACATTGTTTTATTAACGGAATAAAGAAGAAAATAAATTACACTCAACCATATATATCCGACAGGTAAGATTTAATGACAAGGATTCAGGACTCGGAAGGTCGTATTTTTGATTACGTTCATCAAACTGGAAAAATATCCATAAACACTCAAAAACATATCCGGCGTGTACTAAAAACACACCTTTTCAAATGTGTAGTAAATTTCCATTAAGATGGAGAAAGATATAATCGAACGGCTCCATAAAACATTTTGACCTGTACGAAAGCAGTCTGGAAATCTTATTTGAGAATTATAATGCTCAAGAAGATAATAAAAATGAATCGGAATAATTATAAACATAAAGGATATTGAAATGCTTAAAACTTATTTGAATTTTATACACGATCTTAAGCCATGCATCCGCTGCCTTACTCCTATTGGTGTTGTGTCAAAACCGGTCTTACTGAAACAATAACGCAGTGACGCCCCGTATATTTATAGAATGTTGTTATCCACTCACTTGGTTCCACTTTTGCAAGGAATTCGATCTTCCAAGGGACATCCGCATGGTTTCGCGGTACAGAGGCTCGCATCTTGCCATTCCGACCATTTACCTTCGGTGAGAGAACAAAGCCGACGTCAATTCATTTAGAGTTGGTTTTAAGGTTATGTATGCCATTTGAAACAACAAAGCATATTATGCTACTCAACCTATATTAATTGGCATTCATATGATATAAAAAATAAATATATAGTGCATATCAACGGTTTTGTTTTTATTTATACTCCATTTCCTTTTTTCGCGGCTAAAAAAAATAAAAAGGAACAAGTTTTCTTTCCTTATTCAAGCCAATTAAGGAAGCAGCATTTTCTTACATTAAAGATAAGTTTAAATGAACCAACGTTAAATTGAGGAAGAAAATGCCAGTTTCTTATTCGGTTTGAATAAGGAATGAGGAACTGGTTCCTTTTTCCTTGGCCAGCCACGAAAACTGAACTGGGTTATCATTAAGTAAAACTAAGATGAAATGTATTGCAATTAATACTCTTGGTAACCAACCTACATATATAATGATTTGTATGTGTATGAGTTGAAATGTACTAGATTTTTTTTTTACCACATACATTATATAGTTAAATAGGTTATATGTTTGGTTGATGTGAATTAAGTATTTCAAGTAACAAATGCCAGTTCGCTACGAATTTTCTTAGCGGGAGCTGTAATTTGGTGATTTCGCTTAGAAATTTCATAGCGAGTAAAGTCGAGATAAAGATCGAATATTATTAATACGAAATAAATGCTTATCACGTTCTTGCTGATATGGCTGGAGAGTGAGCGGCATTTTAAAAATTAATAATAGTAATAAAGGGTATAAAACGGCGAAAAATACCTGTCTCGGCATGGACGTCGTCATTTTGACTATCACGTGATTACACCCTCTGACACATGTTTCATTAAGAACTCACCTGCAAAACATACTGCTGCTATCCAGACAACAAGAAGAGAACACACGCGAAACATTGTCTACTATTTTCGCGACAATTTACTGTTTCTGATTGACTACAACTGCCCTGACCAGATGTAGAGACTGTTTTGTAATATTTTATCAATTTCAAGAAAACAGTTGAAGTGTTTGTTACAAGAAAAACGAAAGTTAGCTTTTGACAATCCATGGATCCACAAATAAATAGATTGAAGTAGTGTATGGAGAACCGTTGAAGTGTTTGTTTGAAAAAAAAAACGGAAACTAGCTTTTGACCATCCAGGGCACCAAAAATAAACTAAGTATGTGAATCAGTTTACGAAGATTCGTTAAAGTGGTTGTTGCTAGAAACACGGAAGCTAGCTTTTGACATTCCATAGCTGCGTTTTTTAATTAAGAAGGGCCTCTTAACTGACATTAAGTTAATATGAACATAAACTACGCAACATAAAACAACGTTTCTAAAATGAGTCTGAGTAGACGTCATTATCTAATTTGCGAATTTACATATTTTTAAATCCTTTTGTGTCCATTTGACGACAATACGTGCTTTAAAATACTTGTTTCCGTCGCCTGTTGAAAATCGTTTCTCTCGTATTCTCAACATTTGCAAGCTTGTATGAAACGTTGTGAATTGGTTCTCAACCTAGGCACTTGCGGCTCAAAGTAGGCACTTGCGGCTCAAAGTATGCACTTGCGGCTCAAAGTAGGCACTTGCGGCTCAAAGTAGGCACTTGCGATGAAAAGAGGCCACGTACATGAGGTAACACTGATAAATTATATATCAAATATTCCGCTGTCACAATTTTCTCTTTAAACCTCCCTTTTAAATTGAAAATATTTATTTAGAGAGATCATCTACGAAAAATGATCAAAATATGTCCCTACATCAAAATTAACCACACCCTGTGGTAACTTGTATATATAAATATATATTCCAAATAGTTTAGTTAAACTGTTGTATCTACTTTATANAAACTTTTTTTGGGGTTGGAAATGTAAACGAAACTTCGCATATGTTAAAACTATTTTTGGTATAGGTTTATTTTACCTCGAGCGATGGTGTTACGATTAAATAGAACGGTTCATTACCAACCAGTCGAGCCAAATTTCTATCTGTGCTGGTGACGTTACAACCTCAATGTGCTATTCTCAGAACCATTCGAATCCTGCAGAGAGTTACGTGATGTTAGCAAAACACAACACATTTTCATTGGTTGAAACGGAGTTTACTGGTTTCAATCCTTGTTATGAATGTTAAGCGAAAGTGGCGAACGAAACCAACTATTCCTTGACCTTGTCAACATGTGATGCGAAAGTAAACATTTATAACGGTTGTAAAGTTTTACCGAGTAGTATAGGGTTTAATATAAGTGTTTTTTTTAATGCAAAGCTTTCTTCACTTTTTATTTAAAGTTTTACCATATGTTATAAAAGAACACGTCGAAATTTAGTTATAATTTTACTGGATTTTAAATTTATATAAAAATTGTAAACGTCAATATGATATAAATAAATTGAATAGAAGGTATTTTCTCTGGTTTGCGTAAAAGAAGAACGAGGTCCGGTGAAATCTGGTGAGATCCTGTAAATTTCAAACGTTACCAGACCTCATGTCCTGTAAGATTTGTTTATATTTCGAATGGGTTGGACTATATAGGAATCACTTAGTCTCGTAAATCTGACTCTAGGCATGTCTACCGAAATGAATTCTCTTTCTAAATTCCGTGAGTTGAAGGGTGTGTAAATATACTTCACACGAGTGTTTACCTACTTGCGACAACAAATCGCGATACAGAATCAAATTCAGATTTAGGTCATACTGTGAGTTCAGAAGAAATGAAGTTCTTTATTACGAAAAGCAATATTAAAATGTACAAATGAACACGGTCATAACAAATGTCTCTGTATATTCATTGGGAAGATATTTTCAAATATTTCTTTCTGTTTATCACCTGTCTGGCATTTCATTATTGTCAGGAATTCATATCCAAGATCTTTAACTTTATTTACCTGTCCACATTAAATTGGGCACATTTACGATTGTTAGCTGCCGGAGAGTTACTATTAGTATGTGTATTAGTATTTCATATGTGCATCTCATTTGTGTTTACCAGTCCTCCTACAGTTATATTAGAGACATTTACATTTGATAGTTCCTGGGTTGTCATTATTACTGTATACATTAGTCGTGTACATGTTCATCTCATTAGTGGTGGCTTAGTGGTGGCTCATACCTACAGTGTTCTTTCAAAAATAATCATTATGACCAACCAGTTGAATAAGTCGGAGGAAACTTTTCAAAAGTTCAAAGCAAAGCATAAGGCTCTCTAGAATGTCATCTTTAAAACTTTATGCATAGTGTGGTACATTTATGTTGGATAATGAAAAGCAATGCATATGCACAATGCAGCAATATAAAGATTGTCTTTCCAGCCCACGAGCCTTGGGGAACACCATATGGCATATCAAGACTACGCTACGCTTTGACACTTAAACAGGTTCAATAATAGTGTACGTACATATGCATCTAAAATGAACAGGAACACGTCACAAACTCAACCATATACAAAACAAGTACGCTAAATACGTTGCAAAAAAAACATTCTCTGGATAAACACGAGCATAATAAGCGTTAAATACACACAGTCGAAATTAGATAAATATCGTGCAAATACTGGGAAATTATTGTATCCTCTGATATGTCCTTATTGAAATGTTCTTAAACTATATCCCATTATATCTCAATACGAGGCCGCATAGCCAGACATGTTCTATACGTTACCAATATACTTAATATCCACAACATATGTCAAGGTGTCTAATTCCATCCTCACGTTTCATCGTAAGCACCTGGTCGTTCATTTAAATCTTTCAGGTGAAGCACACCAATATACGGTGATTTGAAATGGCCAATGTATAACGTATTATTCAACTCAAACAGTTCAGTGACGGCGGCAATAGACTTAGCTCCCGGATAATGCAGGCTGTTCACGATGGTCCCCGAGTCATCAATTTCGACCGCTAACGCGTGTTTTGGCATGAACGCGTTGTACGCTTGCAGAGGCGTAATCTACACATGATACAATAATTGTGATTTGAATGAATCACGGCATTTGCTGTTTTATTTTAAATGAAAATCGATTGCTTAATTTAATTTAATGTATGTGTGTCAAGAAAACGTTTTATACTCCTATTTATGAAGACTTATTTCCGAAACATCAAACGCTGTCATTATTTTAACTCATATTAATTTAAAAAATTTAATTTTTTAACTTTTAAGTATTATGGACTTACTGCTGCTATGAACTTCTTCAAAATTGGATATGGAGCAATAAGATCCAAAAATGAACCAAGGGGGCTGGACCCCTTGAACCGAACCGAGCCCATTCCTACGTAGTAATTTCCCCTCGAGTTTGGCTTGATGTTGTCTGGAAACCCGGGGAGATTGTCGACAAAGACATCAGATGTGCCCTTCTTTTTACCTGATAGGTAATACCTGAAACAGACGAATGTTTGTCGTTTGTTAAACAATAATGCGTGGAAAAATATTATCGGCTATGTTAGATATGTATTTGGTCGGGAAAACTACCCACCTTGCTTGATATAAATATGCAGATAACTGATGAAGAAGTACTTTTTAGGAACATTTAAGTTCATATATATGATAGTATAGTAATTATTGTAACATTAAATTAGTCATCATTTTTCGCCTAGACTTAAAAAAACAATTACCCGTTCTTAACCGATATTGTCAACCAATGTTAAATAAAATCGTAAAATAAATTAGCGATGTCCCGAAAAATCAACAAGACATAAATAATAATAAACCATCCTAGAAACATGTGTTTATTAAAAAAATACTTTTTTAGAATGTTCATTGATGTATAACTTTAAAAATAGAACACAACGTGCAATTCACCAGACGTACCTTCTTATTCGGGCTACGCTCATTTCATTTACAAGGACGTACGTCTTGTCGTGCGACAGCGTCAATCCGTTGGCTAAATAGAGGCCAGACAGGACTGAACGGCATACGTCGGTCATCGGATCGTAGTGCAATAATCGGCCGTCTGGCCGGGTTTCCAGAACCTAAAATTGACGCAAAGGGTTTGAATATAAATTTGTTTTCGTTTTCAATATATATTGATGGAGATGGAATAGTGTACATACCAATGTTAATTTCGTGGTGCACACTATATGCAAAGTCTCTGTGTTTGTACTTTCATTTTTCAGCAATTTTAGTTCAAAACAAACTAATACACGTTTTAGTTCAAAACAAAACGTGTATTAGTTAAAACACGCAACTCATAAACAATCATATATATATATATCATACATTCTTATTGCAGATGTGTGTGACCAATCTTCCATCGATAATGCCAAGGAATTTGTGGAGTCGAAAGTACACGGCGAGGGCTTGAATCTCCTCCTTAACACGGTTGGATTCGTGCAACGCTCCAACATATATGAGGCCAGTTGTGATAAGATGGCCAAAGTATATGAAACAAATGCCATTGGACCACTGATTGTCGTAAAGGTTTGTTTAAGAAATAATTAAACAGTGTTTAAATTAAATTATTTCTTTTGAAATCTGAAACATTCGTTGTTAATACACAAGAAAACTTTATCAGTATGGATATGTTTATATTTTAGTAGATCTGACAAGCATTTATAATATATATTGTGTGGTAATGGATTGCTTAGATATCCATTTAAAAATAAACTGAAACTAACTAAATCTCCAGAGAGTTTAGTTCTCATTGGTATTAAAACATATTTGTAAATACTTTTTGGGGACATTTATGATTGCCGGAATGGTCTGATCTCGAAACAGTCAAGTTACAAATGTATCTTTTTTTATTAAAGACATCACTGTATAAACTTTTATATAACATGATTGTGTTCTAGAAATCATTGAAATGTATGTCACAGTTTTTAGAATTTAGAAGTTGCAAGTAATGCACAAACGTATGGTTCATGTATACGTCCGTGTGATTGTAAACCTACTGGTCAAGGCATAATTGATAACACATATATAGCAAAATATTGTCGAAAACAGCAGCAGAAGAGTATTCTTTGCTAAAACAATATCCGATAGGCTGTCCATATTCACGCAGATTGACTACCGTTAAGTACTGTTGTGTTTCATTGCCAGAAAATATTAATATTCGAAATATTCATTGTGAAAGCTGTTTTTCTTGAATTGGCAATTTCCAGACAATATTCAGATCTTAACGATTTCTCTCTGTTGCAGGGCTTCTTACCCCTGTTGAAACAAGCAGCAAATGTCGACCAATCAGCACCAATGTCATGCAACCGTGCCGCCATAATTAACATAACTACAAGCCTTGGATCCATTTCAGAAAACAGGTCCACTGGATATTACGGTCATAAGACACCTACGGTATGTTATTTAAATTGCCTTTTAAGGCAGTGACAATTGTTGCATTGATTTCATTTATGTCTCCCGTTGTTGAAGAAAGGTGCCAGAATGGCCCTGTCTGCTTCACTGGCATGTAACAAGGCGGATTTTATCAATGTCTAGACTTGGGTTGCGTCCATATCAGGGAATTCCTAGGTCGTAGATACCCATGAAGGGCTTCTAAGATATCAAGACAAATTGTTTCGAAATTTAGAACGTTTAGAAAACTATTCGTACACGTCATTACTTGTTATACCCATGATAACGAAGTTATTAGTCACGCTGTCCGTAGGTTGGTTGTTTGTCGGTTGGTTGGTCTGTCGACATAACATTTTATAAGTATGTGGAGCTAACTACGTCTACATTTCCCAAGCGATTGAGTTGAATTAAAACTTGAAAAATGCAAATTGAAGTGCAGATGTGCAAGACAACATTTCTTTAGCTATGGGCATGGCTTCTATGCTTGTGACAAGCGGTCAAGTGGGATTTCGAGGCAATAAAATTATGTGACAAAGTTCTAGTAATAAATACATTTTAACAGCTCATGTGTCGGACACTTAAAGACGTACCGACTTTTAACTTCATTGCCCCTGTGAAACCAACATTATTCGTCGGACACTTATTTTCGTGGATGATCGTGGGTCAAATGTAAGACGAAAGTTTATATAAGTTTACACATAAAATACTTTTTCAAGGTACCAACCAGCAATTTAATTGCATTGACCACCGCATGTCTTGAAGGGACATGAACATTATAGTAATGTCGTACTAATATGTATGTACATTGTGTGGCCAAATGATACGCAGAGTCACATGTATACACACGTATTCGTTTTGATAAAAACCTTGCTTTTGTAGGGTGCACAAAACAGGATCACGACAAACATGGGCATCTACATTAAGGATGTTGGCATATTAGCAACGGCCATCCACCCAGGTTGGGTGAAGACGAACATGGGCGGGCCGAACGCCTCGATTGACACTGTCACCAATGTGAGAGGGATTATGGCTGTCATGGAGAAACTGCAAGGGGAGGAGGGCACCAGCAAGATCAACCAAGGAAAAAGCGGCGATCAGATGGGCTGGTAGATGAATACCTGTCGTTTATTGCTCAACAGTTTTGCCTTGTCTATGTATTGTTAATTGTTATGCCCCCGAAGAGCTGCATATAGCTTCCGTACTGTCCAGTCTGTCCGCACTTTTTGGTTTCCGCTCTCCCCTTCGAACAGATTTATCGTCTCAAAACTGAATGAAAATGTTTTCAGCACAACAATTGCGGGCCAAGTTAAATAACCAACCAAATCTCACTAGTTAATTCTCTTTGATAATCAGTTTTCAGATTGCCACCAAACGTTCTGAATGTGTCAATAAGCATAAACGAAATTCAAAAACCAGCCATATCCCACCATGCGGTTCCGAGTAATTGCCCTTAAATTTCCCAAAAAGGGGAATACATGTTTCACAAACATCTCTTGTTGTATTAGTCTGTCTTTTTATGTTTTAAATGGTGGTTTCTTACGCATTGCAAAGGAAAAAGAAAAACAGAGCAATATTATTAAAATTATGAAATGTTAATTGCCT
Organism: Dreissena rostriformis; assembly: GCA_007657795.1. Classification (NCBI taxonomy): domain Eukaryota; kingdom Metazoa; phylum Mollusca; class Bivalvia; order Myida; family Dreissenidae; genus Dreissena; species Dreissena rostriformis. Next base: position 37,762 of record VMBQ01006771.1, on the reverse strand, counting down.
GGCCAAAGGGTATGGAGCCCATGACAAAAAGCATGTATATCTAATACTAATTCAATAAAATGGGTAAAAATATAACTGCTGCCATTGGCCTTAATCTGCAAAGTTCAAAAATCCGTTATTGATTGAGAAACATTTATCTAGTTAGATATCATATACAAAATTTCAATTAGGGGAAAACATATTCTCTATATATTTTCGGCTTTAAGTTTAAATGCTTTAGTACAGAAATTAGCATGACGTATCACTATAGATTTTCTGGTCTCATTTAATAATTAAAAAAAAAATAAACATGCTTGTTTTTCTATAATTATCATATAAAGGGCATATCAAAACAAAATAGTACTCATCTTCAATTTCATTAAGTGTACAAAATTTACAAATTCTTTCATTTCTTGGAATGTTTTGGTGTTTACCAGTTTCTGTAAATAGAAAATGAGAAGATAATCTTAATTTTGCTTATATGTTTCTAACATTAGAATTTTCAACTTTGCCCAAGTAAAGGGATCTTTCAAAATGGGTTTCAATTCCCTGTAAAGACATAGTGATGAAGCGTCATTTACATCAGTTCGCCATTTGTAAATAAACAAATCGTGTAATCTATTGCGAAGCATTACAATAAAGCTGTTAGCATAAACAGATTCTGGATATATCCACACGTCATTTAAACCTGACTCTTGCAAAAGTTTTCGAACGTTTGATACCTATGACTTGGAGTGGGGGTCATCGCATGCTTCTTTAAATTGTCTACGAATAATATTGCTTAAAATACAATTGGACGATTTTTCGTTGAACAATTTTAAGAAATATTTTACTACTCGTAAATATCGACATATATACATCGGGTATCTACCTTCTTCGGCATACACAGCATTTGAATGTGTAGACGCTTTGACATTTAAAAGGCATTTGCAGAATTTGCGTTGGACTCGCTCAATATTATCAGCTTTAGCAAATCGCCACACCTCGCTTCCATAATTAAAATTTGAGGCAACATAGGCATCAAACAGATTAAACATGATTATAACAGTAACATTCAAAGATTTTGTAATAGTAAATAATGAGTTCATCGCCCTTGCTTTGGCGCTTTGGCTCACAAAGTATGTGTGGCTTTTATAAATGCGCCGCTTCTTGACATAACTAGTCCTATATAATTAAAAATGTTCACGATTTCAAGAGAATTGTTGTTATAAACCCAATTATATCCTTTTTTTTAAATCAGCCTTTATGAAAGATGACAATTTTTGTCTTGTCGACATTGACCGTTGTATTCCACTTCGTGCAATACTAAAAAAATAAAGGAACAATGTAATTCAGTGAGCGAAATAACACGTATGACATAGACTCATACTTAAAATACATTTTCGTTTACGAATAATAATCTTAAGACATTTATAAAATTATAAAGCGTAACAAACGCGAAACGATAGAATAATTTGGAGATTTCTGTTGTTTTTGTTATATTTTGTGACATTACGGAGAATGTTTATATAAATTATAAAAAAAAAAATAAAAAAAAAAATACAATATGCCCAGCTTAGGAGCATCATAGATGGCCGAGTGGTTTCAGCGATAGACTTTTCATGTAAAGATCAGTAGTTCGAGCCCAAGTACGGCTCACTTTCATTTCTTTCTTTAATTTTAATCTTGTTTTATACTGTAGCTCTTGAGTTCCGTTGCTTACATTTATCAATTTAAAGCATTTTATTACAAACTTCAAAACATGCCAAAATCTGTGAACATGTTCTTTTTAAGCTTTTCTTAGCTCATCAGAGCACATCATGCCCATGGTTAGCTCTTGTGAGCATCTCTTGACCGTCATTCATCTTCCATTGTGAGTCGTGCTCCGTCAACATTTACCTTATGAACACTCTAGACTAGAGACCGCATGTATTGCTCAATCATCATTTAACTAAGTCAGAACATTCGTTCGAATGATATCTGGGATGAAGAAAGAAAAAGCTTGTGAAAACTCTAGAAGCCACATTTATTGCCCGATCTTCATGAAAAAAAAATCAATTATTTTTCTTTTACTTTACTGTACATAAAGAACCATCTTTCTTTTAGATTTTTCTGTAAGACTTTCGACATGGTTTCGATAAAGAATGTTACTTGTGAATTGGGTGTTGGTTTGAAGGTCAATATTACTTTTGCTCTCAACATTTATATGGAAATGTATCTTATGCAATTATTAAAAGGAGAAATAATAATGCATATTGTATTAATCTTTCATTATTTATTTGTCTGTTGTATACTATACACTACTGAACAATTTCATTTCCCGGGAAACACAAAGTATGTAAATATTCGTGCATGTTCACATGCCAATACACACATCATTATCAATGAACAAGTGGACGGAAGTATATACAGGGGAAACCCTGTACATTGGACATCACCGGGACCATGATAAAAGTCCGGTTTAGAAAAAATTCCGGTTAAGACGAGACGTTTTATCCGATGAGTCACAGTATAACAAGAAATATTTTCGAAAATATATACTGCGTGCGTTCGGTGTGTGTTGGTGAAAGATAATCAGTTATATCAACGTGATCCATAGTTCGCATTTCCTTTTTATCTGCGTAGTTCTGAGCTGAATAAACCTACATCAATATGGCATGTTGCGCCAGTTTCGGTGGTTATTTGGCATTTTTAGATATTTAGATAATATATCTTTGGATTAAATAACAGAAATTATCTGTGAAAATCTTATAAAAACATAAAAGGTAACCGGCTTAGCGCGAATCATCTATACATATTTCAAATATTTATACGCGAGTTCTTCGAACAGACCTATTTAGTACTTAGTCGTACAGAACTATTTGACTCGATTTTTATAGTATCGTGAATCATTGCGATGATACACACGTTGGTGGAATAATTTCTATTTCATCAATAAAAAAATGACATATATCATGTTTTCGTTTAAAACATTAATGATATATTATTTATATGTCGTGTGTGCGTAATAATAATTTAATAGGCCGAATCTTTTCTGATATTTCTGGTCGAAAAATAATTCTGGTTTTGCCCAAGTAAACGCGTTAGCGACGAAACAACGATTCCGAGTCAGGTTGACAGCTAACTGACCGTGATACCTTGCGAAATAAAAAGCAATGCTTAAAGGGAGGTCACGATTGGACGGCAGGTACAACAAAGTTTCAAAGTTTATTGGCAATCCGGCATTCTGCCGTTGCCAAGTACATATATACAAAGGAAATATGGCCAATACAGGGAATCATACAATTAAACAATTTAAACGTGAGCAAATATGACAATTAACACAAATAACAAGTATGACTAGTAAATACAGTTTTGTATAAACATGAAATTATACAAATAGCTAGACGATTTAAATTATCACAACTAAGTTTGAACGCTTCAACCAAATATTTTGCAATACCTTTTAGCTTAAAAAAATGTGTGCAAGGCATCATTAATATGTATTTACTTATGGTTGGCCCTGATGTTCTGATATTATATTGTATACGCAATTCGTTATATAATGGACAAACATTATAAAAATTGATAATGGGATTCACAAACATTCTGGTTATAGAGTAACGGCTTGTGTAAAACTTAATACTTAAACATGTGTAAAACGTCAATTTGAAACAATTTAAAATATTTTTTGAACACATAATATCAGGATAGGGAAAAGCAATACTTAAACTCTAATATAAAATGTACTAGTTTACAGAATGTAATATTTTAGTAATTGCTTAATATAAGAACTTGTCCTTTAAGTGTGCCAGCTATAAAGGGGCACACACAATCTGTATTAATTAAGAGAGTTGAGTGTGAAACTGGTGTATCCATTTCGACTTTTTATAGGAGATAAAATAGTTACACGCTGAACACTCAGTTTACACCGATGCAAGTCGCAGTAATTTGTCACTCAGTTATCATCATTGCAAAACGTAGTGCTGCATCCCCATAAGTTTCTAATTTGCCCATGAGGAATAAGAAATGTGTTAACGTTATACTGCACAAATAGATAGTCACTTAAATTATCTGTTAACGTAAATGAGACAAAATTATATGCATTAAACGTTTTCTAGTTCGCGCAGTTTTGCTAGTTTTCACAAATATGAGTCAAATGCGTTCAAACATAAGATAACCATGCACATATAAGGAAAGCAAGTAGCCCATAAGGCGGGACCAATTTTGAACAAGCTTGGAAGAGGACCACCGTGTGATGTTACACACACACAAAATAAATCCGTAGCCCTTGTGGTTTCATAGATTTGTGTAATGTATTTACTTAATGAGTCTGTAAATCTTTTCACCCCTGAACATGACCAGTAGAAAACTACCAAACGATGTTATATACAAAATAACAAACTTGTTTGTTTAAAGATTTAACTAGATGTATATACAAGAAACCCTCAGGCCAATTTTGATCCCAGGCTTGGCGGTATTAGAGAATAAGATTGTTAACGTTATTTGCTATATAAGTCTAAATAAATCATGTTACCCCTGTGACTTGGTTCGTTACGATCCCATGGTGATGTTTTGAATAAACTTATTTGAAGAAGACCATACTATGTCATACGCCAACTATTGAATCCCTTGCATCTGCGGTTTTAGATAAGAAGACTTTCGAAGTAATTTATTGTAAGTCTATATAAATCATTTGACCCTCCACACCGGGGCATAGCCAGTTTTGAACACAGGGACATGATTTGAACAAACTAAGCAGAGGACCACTATAAAATATGACACGCCACATTAACAAAAATAACCATTTTTTCAGTGAAGACGAGTTTGAAGGAGTTCACAATATACATATGAGGGAGACAAGTAACCCATAGGGCGAGGCCAATTTTGAGCCCCGAGACATGATTTGAACAAACTGGGTAGAGAACCACCATATTATGGTTCACACTAAATATTAAATTCGTGGCCAGTGTGGTTCCAGAGAATACGATTTGTGACCCCTGTGCGTGGCCAGTTCTGATCTCAGGGCCATAATTTGGTAGAGAACCAACATTCGATGTTACATGTCAAATAACAAATACTCGGATTGCAGTTTCACGGAAGATCTTTTTAACGTTATTTACTACATATGTATATACAAATACGAAAACAAATACACTTATATATGTAGCGCATATATTATGTTTCAATATTCAATTGCGCTAAACACAGGTCTATAACTTAAAACGCTCCTTTTTCCAAAAAAGCAAAACAAATGCGTGTTGAGTTAAATCTAAATTGAAACTCACTCTGTATGCATTTGCATTCTTTGGGAAGAGCATTCCACCACTTGGGTACAATAACTGCTATAGATCTATCAGCCATCGTTGTTCGATTTTTTGGGATGTTAAAGTTTTTTTATTTTCATCACTTGATCTGAGTCTGTATCGTCCAGTTGTGAACACGTCTCTGATGTTCCACATTTAGTTGTTCTAAATATGAGCATGATTATCTTGAAAATTTCACGAGAACAGTGTCGTGACCTGAGTATTTCTTTGTTGCGTTGAAAGTGCGAAACAATTCTGGCTGATTGATTTTGAATACCGGGCGGTTAAGGAGAAGAGGTCGAAAAAAATACGGACGCACGTACTTACGGAAGACTGAAAACATGCTATCCTAAAAGCTCCTCGTGAGAATTATATGCTATGGTGAGCTAAACAAATACCCATATTTACACTCTATAGAAGCCTCATTTATGACTCAGTCTTTATAAAAATTGTTTAGAAAATTTATCTTGACAATATTATGGCCTTGCTTGAATCAGGGTCAAGTGGGGTCAAACGTTGACTCAAAACCTATGTTACAAGGTCAGGTTTTCGACGATTGGTTTAATTTCAACTTAGGTGAGCGCTTCAGGGCCATCATGGACTTATTGTGTGTGTTTTTATATTTGTTAACTTTATGACATTTAAATCCACAGTACACACACTTTGGACTCTATGCTAATGGTGCGAAAAACAAAGACCAGAACGATTAGAGGAGATTAATTTATCTTTGTACATAAGAAATTATGATACAAAATTCAGCCAGTTTCCAAAATACAGAGGAAATATATAGTATTTAGGTGTGTGTTTATTTACATACGAATATATATAAAGTGAAATAAACGGTACCGGAACAAGTGTTGGGTTTTGGAGACGATTCCGGTTAAGATTATTTTCACTGTATATCAAAGGTGGAAAACAAATGAAAAAGGGTGTAAGTATGTGGAAATGAGTTGCCGAACATATATATTTTTTCTTCACTTATACGTGATGATTTTCCAGCTGTAAGCGTTTGAGTATCATTCGCCCATGTCCTAAAGTTAGGTATGACACTATTGATGTTATCAGTCGCAGTCCATAGTTCTGCTGATGTTGCTTAACATCAACACATTGTCCGTGATTTAACCATTCGACTGCTTTAATTACTTGCTCAACAACATCGCAGTTCGATAACATTAAATACGCTACAATACGCTATGTCAATTTTGTTTATTTGGATCTGAACTTGTATTTTTCTGCGTAGATTGGAAGGAAAGTGCAAAGTTTTCCAGGAGAGGTGATGAGAGGACATGCGGAATCAAACAAGAAGAAGGCGTTTTTAGTCAACTGCGGTTCACGTGGTAAGGGCACCTAGTGACGCACGTTTTTAGACTTCTTAGCGTCTACGTGTTGTACCACTCGCACGTGGCTATGTTCATATGCAAACACTATTACTTTCATAGGGACCTCGGGACAGGGTCGACGTCCATGAAGCATCCCACTATGAATTCAAAAATGTTCGTCAAAGGAGGAGAGAAATACGACGGCATAGTACATTATAGTCCATTTTAACAGTTCTGATTATGATGATTGCCTCTTCGCGCAGTTGTATTTAAAATATCATATAATTACAGAAATGAAAATGTAGGACAAATGCCAATATTATATGAAAATTTAAGTTCATTATTTACTTAGTTTTCTTACCCTGAATACAAGTCACCAATGTGTTAGGTTTAACGTTAACTGTTAATTGAACTTATGCAAATTTAATAATGATAATGAATTATGATAATTCAATTTGAATAATGACAATGATTATGCCAATTAGATTAAGAATATTAACGTTAATAAAATAGTTCTTCTTTTTGTAGTAAAATATTTTTCCAAATTCCTCGTGTCGTGTTCATTTGCAACGTATTAAGTTATTTACATATAAAATGTTCTAAGAGAGATACGGCGAAAGTTAAATGAAGTGTTGATTTATATCCATATAATATAAAATCTAGACCTATTTCGTTTCGTTAACAAAACGTATTGTGTGACTGTGTACGTAGCGGAACCAACTTTGCACCATTGAAACATGATCAGCACGTAAACCTTAAATCGGGTGGACGGATAATTATTAATCTAAATGTAGACACATTGGTACGGTGCTCAATCGATTATTTTATTTAAGCACACGCATTTCAGCTCGTATGAATATTGATTACTACCATAAATAGGTTTTAGAAACATGCTGTCAGACTTTAAAAACTCATAACAAAATCCGGTTACCTCATTACTGTTCACGAAAATGGCGGCAAAAGAATATGTTATTCCAGCTTTACCACTAGAAAAGGAAGTGCATTTATTTGTTAGTTACCACAACAGCGATGAAAATAAAGTGCGAGATTTAGTTAAACTCTTAGAACAGCAGGGATTAACGTGCTGTTACTACGACCGTGATTTTACAGCCGGATGTTCTATTTTTGATAACATAAGGACAAAAATTCTCAAAAGTATGAACATGCTGGTGATCTTGTCAGAAGAGTTTAATAAGAGCGCATATGGAATGCATGAGCTTACCCAAGCTCTTCATTTGCACATAAACGAGGGCTATTCCATCATTCCCATAATGGTAGAGCCTTGCAGTGTACCAGACTGTTTGAAGTACATTCGTTACATCGACGCAAAGGATATTGACGCCACAGAGATGCCGTCTTTGATCATTGATGCTGTGGTCAAAAACAGTTAAGTGTCGAATTTAAAATATATAGTTAAAGAAGTGCTTATACAAATGAGCATTGTGTGAATATTATCTTCATTATTCGTAGATTGATCCGAAGTAAAACGTAATTAAGTGTATATGTTAATGTATCGGGTGTTTAATATAAAACACAGACTTGAAATTGGTCGCATGTATATTCAAATTATGGCTTCGGTTATTAATCACTTAAATACACGTTACAATAAACAATGTATGCATGTAACACACATTTATTGAATAAGACATGCTTGAAGATTTCGGCAGAAAAATAAAATATTTCAAGGTTTTACGCCCAATAACATATTAAATGCAATAATAATAGCTGACAACACCTGATTGTCATACATTGTTCAATTAATTGTGTAGTTATTTAAGCACATTGTTATATGAGTGCTTGTTTTACTTTTATTATTTCTCATACATACGTTCATACGAATGATAAAAAAAAACAACAATAATTTCTTCTACAGTAATGAACAGTGTTTTATCGCACCACTGGTTTCATAAAATGCCATTGTTAACCTAAAATATTGGGTCACTACAGAAAGCAAAGTTTGAAAAAATAAATATCCTTAAAAACGCTTATTGTTTCTTTCATATCAAAATATTAATTAATAGTCAAGTTTTGAATATTGTATCAAGTTTTGTCACAAATGTGTTTTTTATTAACAACACTACAGCTGACATAATTTACCTTCAGGCCTAAGCACATTCTAACTACAATACCTCATCTTCGCATGCCTATGTGTCTATGAATTCTTTCTTGTTGTTTTTATTACTCGTATGTTAACATATTCAAAGGTATCTGTTCTCGTTTTTGATATTCGTTCGTGCTATGTTGCAGAAATTGATGCAGACTTTAAACAAGGTAGGCATTCTTGTTGTACTTTAATATTAAATACTTAACCCTTCAAGTACATATACAAAAATGCAATAATGATGACATTGCAAACATTCGAACCAATTCAGAAAGTGTTTCTGTTCGTAGCGAACAAATATCATGGAATAGCAGTTTGATAATATTGTGTGTTTCTTTTGCTATTATTGTCATGATGCTTCCCTGTAAAATGATATACACCTATTTAGCTTACAAGCTTGGTTTTGGGAGACATAACTTTTATCTGTTTAAATGCCGGGATTTTCAATACGTAAACTGAGCAACAACTCTTATGATGATTTTGCTTCTGCTTCTGATGATGATAATTATTTTTTCATTCTTCTTCATATTATTATTAGTAATATTGTTGTATTATTCTTTTATTTTTATTAAATATAAGTATTGTTAATACTAATCATAATATTTTTTTTTTTTTTATTATTTTATTTTTTGTTATATAGCTGATTTTAAAGTAAGTCGACTAAATATTCATGCACAAATTTATCGTCTCCTTTGAAATCTGTATCATTGTTAACAATTAATTTCCGACATTTTGATTGTTATATTTGCTATACTTTTCATATTTTTATCAACCGTTTTCACATTACAGCGACAGGTAACCTAATATCTGTTGGACTGACAAAGGTTAAAGGATGTCTGCATTACCTGTCTTTGTCGAGATATAGGTTGGAGTTTAATGAGCAAGATCGCCAGAAGATATCGGATAACAACTTTCAGGTTGAAATAATTAATGTTCAATGTGTGGTATTTCATAACAATAGAGGGATTTTAATGTGTCCTTTGTTAGATTGTGTTTTTCGCCATATTGGATTATGAAATAATGGGACAAACTAGCCGAACGTATTAGTTATGTGTATATGTTAATTTCAGTTTACTGACGGGGAACTGAAAGAGATAGAAGACGTCGTCAGCAATGCCGAGTTAGTGAGATACTGGCACATATTTTCCCATTTTGTTTTGACCTCTTCGCTAAATTTGTTCATCTTTTTAATCGTGTGTATTTGTTTATATTTGACATTAATGATCACTATAGTAGGACGTAAAGAAGCTGACAGCACAACTAAACTGATAATACTTCACGCTTGTATCAGTGGGGCAATATTAACATTGCTTGTGATGTATGTGATGTGTTGGGTTTTCGATGGTTATATGCCCAAGTTTAACAAGCGTCACGACGTTCAAGTTCAGGTTCGTTTTTATGCCATTCTGAAGTTTTTGCATTTCTGAATTTTGATGTAAACTTATAACCTAATAAAATTAAGATTAACATCCTGTTAACATTTTCTTAGCTGTGGAAGAAACTTGTAACTGAATTATCGCGAGTTAACAAAGACGCCAGAAAGAAAGGAAGAATCGTTCTGTTCGACTATACCGTATCCTTTTCAATGGCAAAATGACTCGCCTTAGCACATAAAAGCACTTCAATCCAGAGTAACGAAACACATTGTGTTTTATTTACAATATTAAGATAAGACATTGATTTTAAATATAATTTCATCAAACCAATCACTAAGCCCCATATTGACAAAAAAATATGAATCAGTTACACAAATTTACATTTCTTGACTTTCCTTAAAAAACCAAAGCGCGGCAAGCTGATACTCATGCGGTACGATTTCAGGATTTGTCAGGTAATCCATGTCATTTCCAATTGTGTGAAAATAAGTTCTAGCTCTTTAATGAAATAAATATTGATTCAAATTATTTAATATTGCTTACAGATTTTGATTTGTTGACCAATATCAACAACTGTTTTAGGCATATTTCATCAAACGATGTGAGCAGCAGAAATCACTTCTGGTATATAAGACAGAACGTGAATCAATTATGGTAAGGCTTTATTTTAATGGCATCTTTAAAAATGTTAACATGAAAATACTCAATGACACCATTCTGAATTAATGCAAATACTGATTAAATAATATATAGGAATAATGCAACTATGATATGTTTATCATTTTACAGGGAAGAATTTCAAATATAATTTATACTTAATTGGTGTGGAAAAACATCATTCCGCAAGTATTTGAATTTGCAAATACATCATGAATAACCAAAATAAACCGAAAGAAGGGCAGCAGCCGGATAAGCCTTACTCGACCTTTTCGCTCACTGCATATTTTGTGGTTTGAAATATTGAATACATACTTTTTCAGGAATATACAAATAGGCTATTTGACGAATTTGTACAATCCGAAAGATGTCAGAATTAAAAAATTCCGTCTGCAACGAAGCGGCACACGATTTTGAATGGAGGAAAATGTTTATGTCTATTGGTAGAAGAGGAAATTGTGAAGACCAAGCCATTAACATAGTACCCTATTTAATTAAAATGCACATATATCCGTATATTGTTGCTGATTAAGGGCCATACATGTATGTGCAAGAAGTTTCATATGCGAGAACATTATAAGTAATTGGCAGCAATTGTATAGGAGCGGAAGGTTGACTTTACGATATAGTATACTAGTAACAAATCTTATGTTTGCATACTGATTTTCAAGTACATTAACTTTCTATAAATTTCGAATTATTATCACGAGAAAATTATTTTTGGAATGACGATAACAAACATATAATAATGTGTTTAACGACATACAAATAGTTTTTTAAACCGTTAATGTGAAAACGAAATAGTTATCATTGTGCTTTATTAGTCTACTAACAGTGTTTCTCCGCAATGGCCTTTAGGTTTTCAATTCGTGTTATGTCTGTCATTATATCCGTTTGTTCGTCTGTCTAAAAAAATGGATATAATAAATTATTGCATAATTGTACATGCATTGACAAAACTTGATATACTAAAAATTGTATTTTGGGCTTAGTCAAGACCTTAACATGCATTGCAATGGCTCAAAAACTTAGCGTGATCTTAACTGTTTTCAAGTTTAAATTTCTCATTAGATGTTGATTTCTGGCTATACCTGTTGCTCTGTTTTATGATAGTGTTTATTGCAATTGTGTTACTTTTAGCTTGGTAGTCATATATTAAAACATACAATTTATATAAATATATAAATAAAACAGACAGCACATTTTTTTCCATATTTTAAACTAAGTTTTCACATGATCACTGTGTTTTTACGTATTTATATGTGTATCGACTACACTCTGTATATTCTGCACTGTGTATGCATAAATATTATGTATGTTGCCTACATCACTAGACATGTATTGCCTACATGTTGTATATAATGTTATGTGCATGTTTTCATTAGGTAATATGTTTATTGCCTACATATTGTATGTTATGCACATTGCACTGTGTATGCATTAATTTGTCTGTATAGTGCTACGCTCTATGTGTATATAATAATGCACTGTGCATGCATTTGTTTATGCGTACAAATTACACTTTGTATATAATAAACACTCCTACTCATGAACCATAAATTATCACATCACGTAAAACCGAATCACTTTAGAGAAGATCAGTTGTTTGATGAAGAGAAAGTGGATGGATGAAAGCTTTCAATGTAAGGTTTAAAATATCTGTGTGAGAACTCGAAAAGGGACAACATATCAGTAATAAATAAGAGTCGACACCAACAAATTATATTTCATTCCAATGTAAATACACAAAATAAATAGGCATAAATTAAAACTATTTGAATGGATATTTAAAACCATATCGCCGGTAATATGGTATTCTGAGAATATTGTGATGCATAACTACTTGTTTCCAGGTAAATTCCAGAACTTGTTTTTGTCTTTCCTGATTTATTTTGAAAGAAAGATTATTCAAATCAAAATATGATGACTTATATTTATTTTAATCTTTTCCGATCTAATTATGATATTGAAATACAACCAAACATGGAAAATATTTTTGATGTACTTTAACATGATCACGTTATTAAGGAAATAATATGTCGGATGTGTAGTATGTCGGGATTGTAGTTGAACAACTTGTTTTAACTTAATTTTAATTGTTCAGTTTTGGTTCCTTTTATAACATATTACCATACCGTAAACACCTATGATATGCACTCAAAATGTGTAATTTATTCCCAAAATATTGCATTTAAGTCGATATTTTCTATAATATGACTTGTTCTATTATAAGAAATTAAAGAAAAGACCATTTAGAAAGTTAAGCAAATTTTTTTTACTTCGAACGTTTTTAAATCTCAGTTTTGTGTCTGAAATAGTAAACTATTTTCTGTTTTATCGGTCTTACAGAATTTATAACAACACGATTTCTAAATATTTGTGTAATGTGATGCATGTTGATTGTAATGTTTGTTTTCGTGCAATACACATTATGGCACTGAAGCAAACACTCTAAAAAACTGCCGCAACACCCCTAAAATATGTGCTGTTGTTGATGTTTTTTAATTTCGCTTTTGTGTAAGATTACACCTTTGTAGTTTAAGGACAGCTACTACATAAAATAACTAACATATTAAATACAAATACAATGTATACGCAATTCTTGACGTGTAATTATTGTATGTATCCCATGATACGCTACTAATCATCCTTTTATTATCATGGTTACCTTCTTCACCGTGATTTTGATGGGAACAATTGTATAATGTTTATTTATAATATGCATCCATTTTATGCTTGACCCATGTACATATACCTGTATTAACTATTGTACATACGTGTTGTAAATATGTTATGTTCTCCATGCGTTGGAGGAAATAAAAGAATATATATATACAACAACAACAAACAACAACATTTATTTCATCAATAAAGCTTATACAAGCTCTTAGCATACACATATGAACATGCAATTTTATATATACAAGTAGTGGCAGATGTAGATCAAATGTTAAATTGAATACATGGTGTTAGTGCAAAAAATATTTATTTAACTTATGTTTGAATGGTAAACAATAATGATATATTCGTTGAAAAAATATATTCAACATTGACAACAATGTGGTGTTAAGAAGTACAGTATTCATTCACTGAAAATCATTTATCAGTCAATATCTTAAATAATTTATAGTTTTGCCATTATGGTAAACCTTCACGGTTTACATTGAATAATTGTTAGAAACGTGTTATTAAAATAAAAATAAAATAAAAACAACAAGTGGAGTAGAAACAAACTAGCATTTTTTATGATGCTATTCAAATTTATAGGAAGGGAGAAATTGAATTTGGGTTAAGATATGTTGTGCGTGAAATACAAGATGTAAAAATGTTAATGGGATGTTACGTTCTAAAAGACTAATTACGTATCTAGTAGGCGTCGTAAATTTGCAGCTTCGTATATAAACCTTGCTAGGCTAATAAGTATAGTTTTATTTTCACTGGACATCAGTCTTTGAAACTTTGAACTTGTTGGCCATCTGCAGTATTGTGACTTTAAATTTTTTCTTCTTAGGTGCGTATATATAGGGCAAACTAGTAAGAAATGATACTCAGTTTCTACAGTATTCATATTACATAATTTGCACTTACGGTTTTCTCTTTCAATATTATTGTATCGCCCCCATTCTATTTCTAGGTTATGCGATGATAAACGGAATCTGCTTAGGGCAATTTTATATTTAGTTCATTAATTTTGTCCAAATAATTTTCTTAAGATAAACTATGTTTGAATAAACAGTACGTAGAGAGACGGGTAGAGCTGTTAATCTCGCCGTGCAATGTTTGAGTATAATTGTCTAATATTCGTTGTTTGCATTGTATAAATTGAGATTCGGTTATGTTTTGGTTTATCAATAATTCGGACATACCGATGCTGTCGAGAATGGATTTTACATGGTATGCCCAGTTTTGATTGTTGTATGTATGTCCGTCATCCGTATCATGTTTTAGTATATTGTATGTGATTTTGATCAAGCTACTTTCATTTGATGATAGTAGTTTGAACCAGTATTTAATGATGTTTATTTTCCGTATTTCATTAAAGGGTATTCTTCCTAATTCCCCATACAACGCGCTAAGGTTGGTTGA
>VMBQ01006771.1:0-20375 GCA_007657795.1 Dreissena rostriformis | reverse complement strand
AATGGGGCCATGCATAGTTGAGATTGACCGTATTGTCATAAGAGAAGTTCAGTATCAATTTGAAGTGAATCGGTGTAGAAATGAAGAAATTATAGTAAAAGGCAATTTTGGGTGGGTGTGGTCTATGTGGGCGGGGCGCCCCAGGGTTGGTAATGGGGCCATGCATAGTTGAGATTGACCGTATTGTCATAAGAGAAGTTCAGTATCAATTTGAAGTGAATCCGTGTAGAAATGAAGAAATTATAGTAAATGGCAATTTTTGGTGGGTGTGGCCTATGTGGGCGGGGCGCCCCAGGGTTGGGAATGGGGCCATGCATGGTTGAGATTGACCGTTTTGTCATAAGAAAGGTCCAGTATCAATTTGAAGTGAATCGGTGTAGAAATAAAGAAGTAAATGTAAAGTAACCTAAAAAAATTAGTGATAATTTCTGACCCGGCCCCACCCCAACCCCCATAACTTTTGACCCAGGGTCAGATCAAAATTCCAAATAGTGCAGGGTCGCACATATGCTCATAGCTACCATGTGTGTAAGTTTTAAGGTTCTAGTGCTTATAGTGTAGGAGGAGATATTGGCCAGGACGGACGGACAGACAGACAGACAGACGGACGGACGGACGGACGGCGGAGATAACCACAATATCCCCACCTTTTTTTCAAAAAGTGTGGGGATAATTAGGGTTATTATGATAGTGAGAAATGATAGAAAGAATCATTTCTCTGATTATTTGCACTATTTTATCACTAGGCATTAAATAAATCAAATTATCAATGTTATGTACTAATAACATATTTATAAAGACATGGGTTTATTCTGAATTCTGCTTTAATTTGAAAAATGTCATCCTAGGAGATGCATAAGTTTAACTTAAAGGCTGTCAATCAAATTCAATCAAAACATTTAACAATATATATGCTTTCAAAATAAGATTTTTTTTTTCTTTTTGGTGCCGATAGTGTTAAGACGACGTGTAAAGCTATCTGTTAATTTGTAATACGTATTCAGTATTATATATTTATTAAGAAACAAGCATACAAATGAGGAATTACAAATTATTTTTCTTTCTATTGTAACATATGTTATAATAGTAGCAGGTAGGAATGAAGGAATTAAATTTCGATAATCAAGATTGAAACCGGATTAACACTCTTCCTGAATTAATTACACTATTTTGTAATCGAACAACAATACGTTATTTCATATACCTAACCATATGGAACACAACAGTATTCACTTTCATAAGTATAAATTTGTATCCACACATTCGATTAAAATATATCTCTAAATTGATGCTTCAATTTCAAGATTTTCATCAATTTCTGTCTCAGAATTGTTGAATGCCGCATTGTCCATTTCGAGTAAAATCGACTCTTTCAATATCTGTGGAAACTGTCCCAATTCGGTGGGAGTCTGTGAATACGGAATTAAAAAAAAAAATACAACAACAGTTGAATTATTAGTAAAAATAGTTGTACTGTATTAGTTGTGGTAGTGGTAGTAGTGGTAGTGGTAGAAGTAGTAGTAGTGGTAGTAGTAGTACATGTGGTAGTAGTAGTAGTAGTAGTAGTAGTAGTAGAAGTAGTAGTGGGAGTAGTAGTAGCGGAAGTAGTAGTAGTGTTAGTAGAAGTAGAAGTGGTAGTGGTAGTGGTGGTGAAAGTGGTAGTGGTAGTAGTAGTAGTGGAAGTTCTGTTAGTGGTAGTAGTAGTAGTGGTAGTAGTAGTAGCTGTAGTAGTATTAGTATTAGTAGTAGTGATAGTAGTAGTAGTAGTAGTATAAGTAGTGATAGTAGTAGTAGTAGTAGTAGTAGTAGTAGTANATTTATGGCCATTTTTGACCTTTGAACTCCAAGTGTGACCTTCACCTTGGAGATATTGACGTAATTCTTTCACGCGACACACTGTCCAATGATGGTGAACAAATGTGCCAAATGATGTTAAAATCTCACAATGAACGACATAGTTATGGCCCCGACAAGCATTTTATCTTTTTACTTAAACCTTTGAACTCAAAGTGAGACCTTGACCTTGGAGATATTGACATTATTCTTTCGCGCAACACAACGTCCAATTATGGTGAACAAACGTGCCAAATGATTTTAAAATCTCACAATGAACGACATTGATGTGGCCCAGTGAAGCATTTGACCTTTGAACTTAAAGTGTGACCTTGACCTTGGAGACATCAAAGTACTTCTTTTGTGGACACACCGTCTAATGATGGTGAACAAATGCACCAAGTCATTTTAAAATCTAAAGATAAATGACCTAGTTATGATCCTGACAAACTTTCGGTTAAAAACGCACTTAGTGACCCCGTGACCTAGTTTTTGACCCGGCAAGACCCATATTCAAACTTGGCATAGACATCATCTGGATACAACTTCTGACCAAGTTTGGTGAAGATCGGATGAAATTGTTGGAACAGACACACCGACCGACCGACCAACAGACCGACACACAAAGTGACTCCTATATAGCCCCCATAACCAATGGTAATTGGGGCAGGGGTCGACAAATTTTGTTTCAGCAACTCGCCCTGCAGGGCGAGTAGCTAAGAATTTTCATTTGCCCTGCTGAAATATGTACTTTCCATGCAATTAATTTCAAAAATGCAATAAATCAGTAACTAATATGTTTTATTGTGATTTTTCATTGGTTATCATCGTATTTGTTACGCTCTAATAAATTGATGTGTCAATACTCGATTTTTCACATTTCTTACTCGAAAATGCCGGTGCGCGTTTTTTTTACTATGACACCAGTTGTTAGGACTAATTTTAGCGCAGTGTGCAATAATAAACATCCGGTTAATTTGTTATCGCCATTTAAAAACATTGTTTTGTTTGGTAAAGATGTGTTAAAACTTGACATTTTAATCTTTTCGGCAAAAATTGCCACTCGCCCTGCAGGACGAGCGCTGCCGGAATATTCACTCGTCCGGAGCCGATTACTCGTAATTACGAGCGGGTGAGTTGATTTGTCGGAACCATGGGGGGCATAAAAAGATAAAAGGATCATATATCTGTGAAAAATCAGCATACCAAAACATGCTGATAATATGCCAATCTCCTAATGGTAGTGACGCTTCCCATAAAGTTTCATTGAATTCCAGTCATTTGTTGCTAAGAAATACCCCGGACAAGAAGTGCACTATATGTACAGTTAATGGAAATTTTCAAAGGACCATAACTCTGTAAAAAATCATCTAGCCAAAACCCGCTAATAATATGCGCATCACTCAAGGTAGTAAAACTTCCCACAAAGTTTCATTGAATTCCAGTCATTAGTTGCTGAGAAATAGCCTGGACAAGAGTTGCACTATATGTACAGTTAAGGGAAAATGTCAAAGGGCAATAACTCTGTGAAAAATCATTGTACCAGAACCCGCTAATAATATGCATATCTCCTCTTGGTAGTGAAGATTCCCATAAAGTGTAATTGAATTCCAGTCATTAGTTGGTGAGAAATACCCTGGACAAGAAGAGCACTTTATGTACAGTTAATGGGAAATTTCAAAGGGCCATAACTGTAAACAAGAAAACACCGTCCAGCGGATGCCAACGCTTGGCTGCGCGTGCAGTTTTGAAAAAATGATAATAAAAAATTGACCTTTGACCTTGAAGGATGACCTTCACCTTTCACCACTCAAAATGTGCAGCTCTATGAGATACACATGCATGCCAAATGTCAAGTTGCTATCTTTAATATTGAAAAAGTTATGGCCAATGTTAAGTTTTCGGACGACAACGACAACGACGACGCCGAAGACGAGAGGGCTATGACAATACCTCAGGTTTTCTTCAAAAACAGCCGAGCTAAAAATCATCGTACCAGAACCTGCTAAAAATATACACATCTCCTCTTGTAAATGAAGATTCCCATAAAGTTTCATTGAACTCAAAGTGTGACCTTGACCTTAGAGATATTGACGTAATTCTTTCGCGTGACACACCGTCTAATGATGGCAAATAAATGTGTCAAGTTATTTTTAAATCTCACAATGGACAACATAGTTATGGCCTGAACAATGCTCATTTATGGCCTGTTTTGACCTTTGACCTCAAAGTTAGACCTTGACCTTTGAGATATAGACATCATTCTTTCGCGGGACACACGGTCCAATAATGGCGAACAAATGTGCCAAATTATTTTGAAATCTCTAAATGAACAACAGAGTTATGGCCCAGACAAGCTCATTTTTGGCCATTTTTGACCTTTTACCTTAAAGTGTGACCTTGACCTTTGAGATATCAGTGTCATTCTTTCACGTGACACAATGTCCAATGATGGTGAACAAATGTGCCAAATGATTTTGAAATCTCACATTGAAAAACAGAGTAATGGCCCGGACAAGCTCATTTATGGCCATTTTTGACCTTTGACCTCAAAGTGTGACCTTGACCTTTGAGATATCGATGTCATTCTTTCGCGGGACACACCATCCAATGATGGCAAACAAATGTGCCAAATTATTATAAAATATCTCCATGAACAACAGTGTTATGGCCCGGACAAGTTCATTTATGGCCATTTTTGACCTTTGACCTCAAAGTAAGATCTTGACCTTTGAGATATCGACATCATTCTTTCGCCGAACACACTGTCCAATGATGGCGAACAAATGTGCCAAATTATTTTGAAATCTCTAAATGAACAACAGAGTTATGGCCCGGACAAGCTCATTTTTGGTCATTTTTGACCTTTTACCATAAAGTGTGACCTTGACCTTTGAGATATCAGTGTAATTCTTTCGCGTGACACACTGTCCAATGATGGCGAACTAATGGCCATTGTTGACCTTTGACCTCTAAGTGTGACCTTGACCTTGGAGATAGCGACATAATTCTTTTAAGCGACACACCGTCTAATGATGATGAACACATGTGCCAAATGATTTTGAAATCTCACATTGAACGACATAGATACAGCCCGGACAAGCTCATTTATGGCCATTTTTGACGTTTGAACTCAAACTGTGACCTTGACCTTGAGGATTTCGACATAATTCTTTCCCATGACACACTGTCCAATGATGGTGAACAAATGTGCCAAATAATTTTGAAATCTCACATTGAACAACATAGATTCTGCCCTGACAAGCTCATTTATGGCCATTTTTTACCTTTAACCTCAAAGTGTGACCTTGACCTCGGAGATATTGACGTAATTCTTTCGTGTGACACAACGCCCAATGATGGTGAAAAAATGTGCCAAATGATTTTGAAATCTCACATTGAATAACATAGATACGGCCCGGACAAGCTCATTTTTGGCCATTTTTGACCTTTGACCTCAAAGTGTGACATTGACCATGGAGATATCGACGTACTTCTTTCGCGCGACACACCGTCCAATGATGGTGAACAAATGTGCCAAATGATTTTGAAATCTCTCAATGAACAAGAGAGTTAAGGCCCGGACTAGCTCATTTATGTCCATTTTTTACCTTTGACCTCAAAGTGTGACCTTGACCTCGGAGATATCGACATAATTCTTTCGTTAGACACACTGTCTAATGATGGAGAAAAAATGTGCCAAATGATTTAGAAATCTCACAATAAACGACATTAGTTATTGTCCGGACAAGCTCATTTATGGCCATTTTTACCTTTGACCTCAAAGTGTGACCTTTACCTTGTAGATATCCACGTAATTTTTTCGCGCGACACACCGTCCGATGATGGTGAAGAAATGTGCCAAATGATTTTGAAATCCCTCAATGAACGACATAGTTATGGCCCGGACAGACCGACCGACCGACCGACCAACAAAGTGACTCCTATATAGCCTCCATTACCCGTAATGGGGATATAATTATTTTGTGAATTATCCAACTGTGTAAACACATTTGTTGTAGAAGAAACATTTTGAGAATGTTGAGAATATAGTTATTGGCTTTATTGAGTACCACATATTTTTATGTTGCACACTTTGTTTTATTCAGGTCGCTGAATTCTTAATTGAGTTGGGTACTTATATATTTACAGATTTACAACTTTTTTTTTTTTAAATAGAATATGTATATGTTCTTTATAGTTTTGGGTTTACGTATTTACGTTGAAAACTCAAAAGAAATATGAAAAAGAAATTATCTATCAAATTAAGTCATGTGATGATTCACATATCGTGCATTGGCGCCACCTCCTGTCATTAGCGCCACCTCCTTGGCATTGGCTCCATCTCTTTTGGAAAAATACAAAATTATCTAGTAGATCTGCAAAAAGCCAATGTGTCTTTACATGCAGCAACTAGTTTATGTTGAGCGCAATCATTTCATGTCGAATTAATCGACTGAAAATTATCTCGTACCACAAGCAAAATACATCGATTTGCTTTCAAAAACACAACCATGTCACAAATTATAAAGGTCCTCACGTTTCCAAATGGGTTGTAATTGTTTGTTTCTATACATTTGTGGATGAATTAATCTTCGCTGAATCGCACTACATTGCCAGATTTTTATAATAATGCGAAATATGTTGAAATAATATATAAAACATACTAACTCTGAAGAATTATCAGTGACAATTTTAAACAGCCGGTCATTAGCGCCACCTCGGAAGTAGCATTGATTGGCTCATTTATTAATGCATCGCAAAAAGGAGGTGGCGCCTATGATTACCGGCCGTGTAATACCCCTATCCCAATTGGGCGTCTATTTCATCAAATCTTTAAAAAAGTATATAAGCAAAAATTCATTTTATACTTAAGAAAAAATGGCGAGCACATGTATTGTCTATATTTACAAGAATTTGCTTTTATTAAAGGAAGTAGTGATTAAACGGGATTATCGGGTAATGGATAAAGATGTAAAAAGTAGTAAGTATGTGAGATCAGAGTCAGATTTATGAGCATGTATTGGGGAATAAATCGAGACAGGATAAAAAGAAATAGCTCACATGAGACTTACGATTATATTATCAACATAAAAAAGAATTAAGTTGCAAACTGTGATTAAATTAATTGTTTACCGTAATTACTCTATGTTTTCGGACACTCTAAATTTTTGGACACCCCTTTTTAAGACAAAATTATTAGTTTTCGTGACTTATAATTTTCGGATATGCGGGTTTTCATACATAATTAATTACTCTAAATTTACTGACAGTATATTTTACATCGCTATTTTTCAATATTTCGGCCCTTTTTTCGTAATCTGATGACACTTCGATCATCGGGTTTTACAACAGGATTAACGTCATAAAACCAGCTAGCAGATGCCTGCCTGAGGGCAATTGACCATTACATTAGCATTATTGGGTAAATTTCATTGTAAACCGGTAATATACGATGGTTTCGCCCGGGAGCATTTGAAATGATGTCGTTAATGTTTAAAGCCATAATGGAGCAACGTGATAACGTCAATAAGTGCAAATTGTGATAATCTTAAACAACTTTCTTTTGAAAATAAGCGTAATGCCAATTACCGGGCGTAATGCGAATTAACAGTTCAATTATCTACTGTACTATTTCCCTTCTCAGATAGATAACTGTGACAAATACTGAATGCTGCAAGTGTGATACACCCTATTGCAAGTTTTACGAACAATTGAAGGTGTTAGACAACGACTTATGAACAAACAAAGAATTCATTTTTGGCACATTTTTATTTTATTGCATTAATTACAGGTTCATACTAGAGAGTATCGGTACATCACATGCTCATCTTTGAACTCGTTGGTCAAAGTACAGCCTTGCAGTAACTTTCTGTAAAATAAATTAAGCATTTGAAATGCAGTGCAAACATATATAAACTAGAACTCCTCGAGTTGGATGTGTAGCCTGATGGTAATGGGTTAACCAAGAAATTGGCCCATTAAAAAAAAATCTAAGTTGCCGCCGCCAACGAAGTAACACCTATATGTCCCCTGACCATAGTCAGGCGACTCAAAAAATGTAATTTATACTATAGGCGTGGTATTTTACAAGCACGTGATATTACCGGAAGTCTTTGATACAATGGACACTATTTTTGGACACTTCAATTTTTCGACCTTAAATTTTCAGACGCCTGTATTTTGTGAATATTTTTTGTATCTTAGTTTTCGGACACGAAAAAAAATAATTTACGGTAGTATCGATCAAAAGGCAACGTTCTGTGCTATAAATCAACAGAGTTCTCTTCAACTTTAACAACAAATAACAATTATCACGATGCCAGAGGATTGTTCTTCCTCTTTTTTTTTTTTTTTTTCATGAACTGCCTCATAAGTCCTGATTGTTATTTTTATCAATTTGTATAGACAAAATCTTGACTTCTGTGTTTTTACGATATAAGACAAGAAATTTTGTATATGGGAAATAAATTGACTTGTCCAGATTTGTTTTTGTTTTATTTAAATGTAATTGAATGTATTTATAAATCATACTTTATTTGGATAGCCTACAATAATTTTAAAAGCTAAAATAAAACATTGATATAAAAAGTTTGCTTTTCGAAGGAATTGAACCCACGACCTGTAAATATTGAAGTTCATGTTTTACATTTATACCACAGAACCATTTTAAATTGTAAGCTGCATATTAGAACCAGTATCTTGTTTTGATTTTGATAAAATTATCATATTTGTATGCACATACTAAAAGACAGTTTGGTGAAGGAAATTTTGAAAAAAGACAATATTTCACGAAGTTCAGTACAGGTTTAAATTTTTAAAACAGCGTTTTCAAATTATCTGCAATACACAATATTATTTTTAATCTTATTTAAAAATCGAGAAATCTTGAACATATGAATTGTACATGAATTTTTTTAATTGTTTGATCAATATGTATTTTTCGTTCTAGTTGATTTCATAAGTCCAGCATTGCTCTAGTTTTTTTCAGATACCCATCATGCACAAGTACACATGTTACATTGTGGGATAAGTACCATATTGACTGAGAAAATATATGAGTGGTTTTTGCAGAGTTTACCACACGTTGTTTCCCTTATTTTCTCTTGAGGACCATTTATCTACTACTAATCATTTGTTACATTGAACAATGTATTATTTGATTCCTCAGATACATGTGCTCGTCAGAGGAAAATACAAAATAAAGAACTTACACTGAACATTGATTGTCACATTATTGCTGTATATTGTTGTACCATCTGACGTGCCGCATTGCCAGATGTTTCCATCCTGAGAACTCGTTACTTGTTTGATAGTCAGAGTGTAGGCAGTTGTACTGATGCAGGAGTAGTCATACTGTGCTGGAAATGGCGTAGGATGTGATTCACATCTGTTGTTGTAAATTCCAGTGCGTAGCAGTGCATTGTTGTCATGATTTAACCTCCAAGTAACAGGGACTGTTGGAGTTGGCAAAGAACATGTCAGAGTAACTGGCCCATTCACTGGTACAATTGATGGTACAGCTGTGAGGGTCTGTGCAGAAGCTGAAGAAAAATAAACATATCAAATATGAACTTGAAATTGAGAGTCACCTTATTGTGTAGCATAGTCCGACGGTATTATAACGCATACACAACTTCAAGAACACTGACTAAGTTTTCATTGTGANAGTAGTAGTAGTAGTAGTAGTAGTAGTTGTTGTAGAAGTAGTAGTAGTAGTAGTAGTAGTAGTTGTAGTAGTAGAAGTAGAAGTAGTAGTAGTATTAGTAGTTGTTGTAGTAGCAGTAGTAGTAGAAGAAGACGTTGTAGTAGTAGTAGGCTATAAGTAGTAGTTGTTGTTACAAAAATGAGGTCTTATTTTAACAAAAAAACAACATGTACTTCTTTCCAAAATAATACATTTTAAAAATGTTATTAAAACTTTACTATTTTAATGTCAATATAAGCTACAAAATCCGAATTTGTCACGTGTGATCGAACAGCAATTTAGACAAGCCAAAATGTTATAAAGGTTATACTTACGCTGCTCGAAATAAGGTACCAAATCCGAATACTGTCACGTATGATCTTACGGCCATTGATACAAAGAATAACAGCTGTTACAAAAAGCGCAGCAATTGCTATGATAACGTTTCTAGCATTAAGACACACTATATCGAAGGAATATACATATCCAGATGGGCAAAGCTCTAAACATTGACCTTGGAATGCCATCATGTTTAAATCTTTGCATTTGAAAGAGTAAACACATTCGCCGTTTAGGAAGAACCTATTATCTTCACAGCTTTTAAGGCACGTATTATTCATTTTTCCAATGCCAAATGGAGTCTCCGGTGGGCAAGTTTCATAACAGATTCCTTTGGTATGGTATTTGCTTTCATTTGGGCATTTGGTTAAACAAGAGTTATTAAACAAAACATTTCCAGCCGGGCACTCTGAGACACACGCAATTACAGGAATTGTTTGTTGACTGTAAAAAAAATATTTTTTATTATAACTTTCTATCCATTGGTTTATTTTATGTTCAGATTTATAAGTAAACGGTAAATTTTTTGGACACATCTGCAAACACGTCCTGTTTGCAGTAAAGTAGTTGTCTGGACAATACTCGACACAGGAATTATTTAAAACGTACTTTTCATTTGGACAGTTTTCTACGCAGCTTGTGTATACGTGCCAAAGTTCTGTATCGCAGCTTGTGGTACAAGTTGTTTTTATAACTTTCATAACGAATTTGTTGTTCGAGCACCCGTTTACACAGGCAGTGTTCATGGCAAATAGTGAATTTGGACAAACTGTCACGCATTCTCGTTCAAGAACAAAATCAGCTTCATCGCATGAATTGACACAACGGATAAACGTTGTCATATTGTAGTAATATTCGGTGGTACATGGATAACCATCACACACTCCTTTAATCGCGTAAGGTTTGTCGTTTGGACATGCAGCAACACACTTGTCATTATACTGATATTCATTTGACTCACATGCATCAACACACTTGTTTGTCAGCTGTGATTTTGTTACGTTGATGTACCTACGACCATAATACGTGTACTCATCTCTGAATTCCGTATATGTTAATGTATGTTTCATAGTTTTCATTTGACTAGGGCATAGGGGCAGACACGTTTCATTAAACACATGTTCGTTATTCTCGCAAAAGTTAGCGCAGTCGTTATTCCGCTTGAAATAACCCTCTGGACATTCATCCAAGCATCGTTTTTGACGAATAATTCCATTACATTGGTAATTATAACACTCAGTGCCATTCGCGTAATTAAGCGTCAATGGGTGGGTGTCTGGGCATGTATCATGGCATGTTTCATTTATGGTATAGAAAGGGCAACTGGGTTTGCAAGCCCATTGGTCGGCATACTTCGCCGACGCTGGGCACTTCTCCAAACACCTCAATATATAGTCTCTATCAACACAAATGGCTTCCGTGATTATAGCACAGTAATAAGGCATAGTTTCCGGACATTGCTGAACACACTCATTCAATGCGTTAAACATTCCAAAGGGACATTTTACAACACAAGTTTTGTTATAAATATAGTAATTATAATCACAGAAATCAACACAAAACACTTTTCCATTTTGATGCTTAGTTAACATGGAGGCGGCACATTGAGCAGAACATGTTTTATTCAGAATGAACGGTTCATTATCTGGACAGATACAAGTGTTTTCTTCCAAGTTACTTGGTGTACAAAGTTCTCTGCAAACGCCGTTTTTATCTAGTATAGGATGGGATTGCGGACAACTGGAAACGCACGTATCATTTAGGACAAAGTAACCTTTAGAGCAAGATTCAACACAATAACCATTATCTCTGTACCTATAGCATTCAGATGTGCAAATTGTGATCGATTCACCATTGTATGTAAA
Source organism: Dreissena rostriformis (assembly GCA_007657795.1). Lineage (NCBI taxonomy): Eukaryota > Metazoa > Mollusca > Bivalvia > Myida > Dreissenidae > Dreissena > Dreissena rostriformis. The sequence continues at coordinate 8,651 of VMBQ01006771.1, read as the reverse complement.
ATTTTCTTTTAAGGACACTGGACACCGCTCAACACAAAACTTATTGGCTATTATTTGAGAATTATATACAAGTAGGTCTCTAAAGTAAGAATCGCCAATATGTATAAATGGATTTGTTTTTGGGCACACATTGGAACACGTTTTGTTAAAGATATATTTCGGACAAGTGTCAACACATTTCCGCTCAACAAATATCCCTTCTAATTCTTTTAATGCTTCTTTTACGAATTGCGTTGTAGAACATTCACTCACGCAGTTTCTGTCGCGATCAACGAACATTTCCCCACAGTTGTTTACACAATTTGTCGTATTCTTATAGAAAGGTTCAGGGCATTCATTCAAACACCCAAACTTTGAACAGAATGGCTTGTGTGGTGGGCATGCACTTCCCCTTGCACACGAATCGTCCATATAGACCTGTAATTTAATGACATTCGTTATTAAAGGCATGAACGAATTAACAAGCAACTACCACAGTATGGGCAATAAACATATATTATATAAAAATGATTTTCAGACTAGAGTATAGTCAAAATTCAAACACACGAAAACCCCGTTACCAAAATAAAATGAAGCATTTTACCTCGTTTGTACTTAACGTATCATTTTGTTAGAATGTCAGTCGATTGATAATGATCTTGATGGGGTTTATTACGAATATTTAAGACTCAAATTACATGTTTAACACAAAAAGATAAAGGGTCTTTCTTCCATGAACCAATCTCATTTCTATTTTGATTGTGGTTCATTAAATCTTAAATAAGAAATACCTTTTACAATCTGTGTCAAACCATTTACAAAATAGATTCACGAGATTATACTTTTTAAGGACGCATAATTAAGCTTAAAATAAAAATTAAAAGAAAGAGTTTTTTTATTTTCTTTATTTATATTGTAGAAATGCAGTGTCAACAATTGTGTATGTATGATATGGCATGCGAATTTAATTACAGTGGTTAGTTGTATATGTGTTGATAAAGAATAGTTTGGATTAAGTGCCAACGTTGCAATCAACGCGCTTTAGTGTTCACATTTCAATAGACAACACACGCAAAAATTATTTTTTCCGCGCATGCACTATACACGGTTTACATAGAAATCAAGTTATTACGGGCTAAGTTTATGTTTTACTTCATTGTAATATCCGTTTTCATTCGTGTACTTACTTGACACTCGAGATGGAATTCGGAACATCTGTATAAGGATGCTACTTAATGACCAAGTGGTAATTTTTTTAATTGCATGTCATGGATTTCATTGATATTCTAACTTTAAACAATTTATGTTTGTAAAGCATATATTCCACGACCCAAACTTGCTTCAAAGTCGTCCATCTGACCTTTACCTTTGATCTCTCATTTTGAAAATCAAAAGGGGTCATCCTTCGTTTAGACTAATTAGCTTACTTAATTGAATGCGCACATAAAAGCACATATTACATAATAACTGGCAACATGGAGGCACATGAGAGGATTACACATATCTAATTGCAATCAATATTTTGCTTTTCCTAGAAGTATATTGTTTCTGATATATACGCTGAGTACAATGACATGAATTTTAGATACACTGGATGGAAAATGTTTTTTTATACGCGGATGTATAGCCTTATATATGTTAACATTAAATGGTTGACCGCATTTCATTAGTTCCGTAATCTATCCAATAACAATTTAAACCGGTGTCCAGTCTTCAGACATTGTTTTATCCTAATTGAAAGTTGTTTACCGGGATGTTTTATAGGTATTAACAGTACTTAAAATAACTATTGTACCTATTTATTTTTTCCCTGTGAATTTGACCTTTTATCTGTTACTTCCAAAACGATAGGCGTCTTCCTTTCCTCCCACATACCCATTATACTAATTTGCATAGTTGTTGGTCAAAGCGTTGTCTAGAAACGAATGGTTTACGGGCTGACCTACCGACCGACCAACTTCTTCGACGGGGAGGTGAGGGAATACTTACTGTGAAGACTGGTTTATACCCAGTTCAATAAAACATACATCGTGTTTTGCTCATCTTTTATGCTTTTTTTTTATCAATAAGACATTTGATTAAACCACTGACAAACACAAAGACAGTGTTAATAGAGCAAAACTTTTGGATTGATAAAACATATACACAATTAAACTAAGTTTTGTGTTTTTAACGACAACTGTATTTCCCAGCATTTTTTTACTGTAATATTCTTGTTTTCAACTATCGAGTTTAACGATACGTTTTTCAAGATTGATTAATGCATGCTCAATATAAGACTTAAAATGGTCCGTAAGCACACCTTTAAACCTAACAAAATATTTCACACGAGTTTAAGCACTCACGCGATTTGATTTTATGTGTTTGTAAATATTGATGCGGAAATCATGAAATGTACATGATTAATTTCTTATTAATGTGATGAATACTTATAATGTAATAATAATGGTTCATACATACAAATAAAAAATGTACACAATAAAACACATATTAATTTCCAGAGATACATACATTGCAACGTCTTTACGATAATGCTTACCTTATTAACAACGATAATCAAGAGCAAAAACGAAAAATACGCCATTCCTTACACATTCACAAATATTCGCAGGCATTTAAACGTTTGTTCAACTATAACATTAACAATTTAATCATGCAATTATAAAAATCGATTTTTTTTTCATTGAGCATATTCATTTGAAATTGTATAGACTGTTCATACTTCATAATTCAATACAATTATTTCAATTGAGTAATTGCACTGACTTTGGTTGAACGCCAATCTTTCTATTGACACGCTTTTTATGTTCGCAGTGCTTCCATTTTAGTAATAAGATATTCTCAATGAAAACTAATTCACTAATCCTATAGCTGACAATCGTGTTTTATTTAGATATCGAATACAAGTAATGCTTCAGTAGTGTTGAGTTTGTACAAATAAGTTAACTATCGTAGAGCGTATTTATTTAGATGGCGTGCGTGCGTTTTCTCGAATAGAAGTGTGTTTCAATATGATTGTATGCCCTTATTCATTTCGGAGTACGACGTGCCAGAAGGTTATTTACAAGTACAGAATTCAAACTCATATGTTTTTCATTTACCATTACAATACAATGGCCGCAGTTTCACTTACACTTGCGTTGATTTTGTAATTACGACTGTAAGCCCGACTTTCAGGTTTCAAAAGATCTAAATCAGGCATATATCGAAATGCAGATGACGATATCAAACTGAACAACGGCATCCATTGACATCAGTAAAGGGGGATCACTGTTTACAGAACGAATCCGAGAAGGGCGGAACAATTCGTGGATTATCTCACGAAATAAACATACACCGATTGCGAGTGAGGCAATATTTCCTTTTGTAACAATAACAACACAGCATTGTATTAGGTACCATACAAATTTTATGTGTACTTTTTACTGGCTAGCTGCGTAGTGGTGCAACTGTCTCGTACGCCTTTTGCATACATTGTTAGAATCTTTATTTTTTCACGAAGAGTTAGAGCAAAATAGCAGAGGCTCATTTGAATTATGTATTGGATATGAACGTTATTTAAGTACTAGTATAGCTAGTGGTATTAATATTAACGTTGAATCAAACAGAGAATTATTAATCATTACCACAAGTCAACACTGATATAAAAAAGATAAAAGGGCATCGATGACAAAAATGGGATAACGCCCGTTGCTTATTCGTGTATTCTTTTAATCTTAGATGAAATTCTGCAAAAATAAAAAAGCAATGGTGCACTTTTAATCATAATCGATTACAGATCGTGATTGTTTGACTAAGATTAACTTGACGTGACTTAAACGTTATCTGTTTAGCCACAGATTAATTTAAACTCTTTGATTAAAATGCTGTTATGTATGTAGTTCTTGGGGAAAAAAACGAATCGTGTTTACTCTTGTTGAAGCACAATATTACACAATCATATCACCTATATAATATGATAATGTTTTATCATGTTGACTTTCACAATGAACACATTCAACCAATTATTATTCAAATACAGAAAGGACAAGCTGTTTAATTTGAGTCAAAGAGACTAAAAAACGTTCATTCACTTTAAACAAAAGTTTGTACGTCTCTGTTACAATTTATAATCTATTTAAATGTTAACGAAGATGAAGTACAATGGATGATATATAGGATAATTGTGGGTTTCTGAAGATTTGAATTCACGAGTGATCAGAAAAAAAATATATGTTCATGAGCGGGGCATACAAGAGTTAACATTTCTTTTTCTATGATCACAAGTCAATGAACTTCTACCGAAAACCAACATATTTTTTTTTTTTATTTTAGGCTTTTTCTAGTGTTTGTGTACGTGTTCAAAGAGTTCAATAGGAAAATTTCGCTGTACAATCACTGATATTTTTCTAAACACCTGGAAAAACAAACATAATTAAATTATGTTGTGGTCATTAAAATTGAGTTGGCATTCGTCTAATAAAATTGATTTAACACGTGTGCTGCTTCTTATAATTAACGGCATAAGTATACTGTTTAATTAATACAAAATATCTTACCAGTATTCTGTATTTCGTATCACGGTACACAATAACGAGCTCAAATTAACGTATGGCAAAGATATACAACTGTGGCATATAACGCAGCTTACAATAACCAATGAATTCCACTAGAAATAAAACGCTCATATTTCTTAATTTTGCTTGGCATGTGTTCGTATAAAAGTAAAACAAAAGTGACATTGAACATGCTCATAATGTTAGAACTGAGCTTATCCTTAATGTTTAGAAAGTGATGTGACTTAGCAAACCAGTCCAAGCGCTAATTCTTCTCGACTTCGTACAGTCTTGCCCACGTGCGGTAAATACCTCTTACAAACGGTCCGTGAAAAGCCAGTTCTTAACCGTTGGACCTTCAACTTGTCATAACATCACCACAATAAGTTACCATCAGTTAACAACACACCATCTGAGTCGCAAACACAGTGCACTTTATATTGCAAAGCATTGAACGATTAAATGTGCCGTATCGAAAGAACATGACTTTTTTTCGAATACCGTGCTGCAAATGCTTGCGATAAAAAGATTATTCGTATACTACTTCGGTTAACGTGACAATTCTTATACATATAAGCGACTACAAATCTATCTAAACGAGTCTTTTCATCTTATCTCGTTTTACTTATATCAATTCTTAGCTTTATGAAATGTTTCCTGATTGTTCAATAATAATTTGCCAATATTCAAATCTGTCTGTTATAGCATATTATGTTTTAGAAATGAAATCCTTCTAATGTTTGTGTCCAAGTGCTACAACTTTTGGAATTTAATCTTTCAGAGTTGGTAAAGGAAACCCAAACTATTTATTTTTCAAGAAATAAAAGTTAAAATAAATAAATCAATCAATTAATTAAAAGAAAAACATAAATACATAAATTAATGAATGAATGAGTTAACGAACTATAAAGCAACGATTAGGAAAGGGTATTTCTTAAAGATTCGAATCTAACAATAAATATAAAGTTCTTGGTAGTAAGTGCCATAGCAAATCTTTACCTATCAAGTACAAATATTGTTATCCACACGCATTAAAGAATATGTTATTCCGTAATTACCTGTGGGAATAGATTCGTAATTCGTTTGTTTCCGCAACAGTGACTCTGGTACAGTGCACATGTAGAAAAAGAACTGCTCGAGGAGGAGGGGATTAAGTGTTGTTACTTCGAACGAGATTTTACTTCCAGACATGACATTGGTGACGCACGATCAGTCATAAAAATTAGTAACACATGCTAGAGAATGCTTAAGGAATCAGTTTTAGTCAGTAATTTTTATCAAAATTGATCCTATCTTTCATATATGTTATGCATTCTCCATGTTTTATTCTAAGTATTTTAGGATGGTGTAATAAATGATGCTATCTGTGATATCTAAATTATTTCTTACAAATTTTTAATAGTGTATTTTTAGGATCTCATAATTAATAATCATATCTGTGATATCTTAAGTATCAAAATGGTCTGTGATATACATGCATAGTATTTAATCTATTTATTTAAATTATGTTGGTCATTTTATTGATGTAATTTGTTTAATATTTGTCTTAGTGCCACTCTATGTCATGCCACCAGCTCAAAGGACCACAATGGAAATATGGGTTTACTCATTTTTGTGTTATCCTTGGTGTTGGTATGTATGTAATGGTATATTTATTTTCATGTATGTTATATTTTATATTTTGTACATGTTGTAAATGCCCTTGTATGCATTCCTTGCCGAAATAAATATATCTATCTATCTATCTAAAAAAGGTTTGGACGGAAATGCCCCACTATGCAACACATTTCCGAGACTTTGAATCTGGAAATTTACAACAAATATTCCATCATTCCGATAATGGTTGAGCCGTGTTGCGTAGCGTATCCGATAATTTAGGAAGAATTCGGTACATCGACGCGAATGATTTTCACGTGAAAAAGATGCCGTTTTTGATCATTGATGCTTTTGTCAAGAACTGTTAAGTTTTGTAATTCATTGTTTTAATTTTGTATAACCTTGAGGTAAAGTATAACACGTTTTTCAAATCTTTTAATATGTAAATCATATCAGATATTTACTTATACAAAACATTCACACAGCATTCCAAAAGCAAACGTATCTCAAGCTATAGGTCGAAACAAATTCGCAAAATACTGCCTACAAATTCATGAATATCGGATACGTTTACTTATGACAATTAATGTCTTCGTCAACCTCTCAATCTTCGGGACCAATTACATATTATCAAAAATCAAGTAAATGCTCTTTTTGTAGTATTGCATCGAAATGTGAACTCTGTAATTTACCTTGAAATCAAAGAATCAACTAGTGCGAAATAATCGCTCACAAAAAGTAATTGATGGCTTAATGTGTTTAACTATTCGCCACTCCTGAAACAGAATGGCAACTAAATTAAAATACTATAACGCGTGTGTGGTGGGGAAACAATTATCATTATTACTCGATCACATAAGAAGACTGTATTTCGCAAAATTGATGTTCTTGTTTTAATTCGCAACTATATGTAAAATAAAACATTTACTAAACTTTCACAGGCAGATTTGTATGTACAAAAAATGCTTTTCATTAATGTGCTTAAAGTTTGTAGAAATTTTACATGTTTGCGTAAATGTTCATGGTGTGTACGTAATACTATGGAATTTATGAGTGAGTTTGCAATTAAATAAAAATAATTTCTTAAAAAACGACCATGTCAATAACTATGTTTTAGCAAAATCACAGGTTACTAATTTCTGACAATAAGATCGTGCATGCAATTTTATTGATTCGATAAAATTATGAATTTCGAAAAATTTCACGACCAGAAAATAATACTTTCTTGTAAAATTGTGTAGCTTTTAAAAGCGTTTTGTATTTCTAAATATTTCCTTTAATTGAAATGGAATTTTAAGTTTATGAACATATTCGGGTTTTAAAATGAAAACATGATCTTTTCGGAAAAAACAGATTTTTTGACGACTTTGTTCTGTAAGAAAGATTTTTGAATGTGAAAATACCATACGACGACGTGTCTCTTCCTACCCGAAAAGTCAAGTAGAGGACAAATATCAAGTTTTACCATAAGCGGGCCTTCACATTATGCGGCCTCTGGCCCGGATGGACCTCATACACTTCGAAATACACACACAGTTTTGCCATAAGCAATTTAACATTCCTTTTTCAACCATAACTTTGCTATTTATTGATGAATTTAAAAATAAATTACTACAAATGCCCTCCATCATAAGACGACGAGTCGCGCTTAACTCGTACCTCAATAGGTCAAGGTTACACTTAGAGCCCAAATATCAAATTTTACCATCAAACGGGTTGTTTTTGACATACTTATTGTTTTGAAACAAAAATGGAATGTAGGGGCATCTGCGCCATATTGACACATGTTTTGTTTAGTTTGGGCATTTACAAAATGAACATATTAACGGTTAAAACACACACTTATACACATATACCAATCCACTTGGATGTGTTGTTATAAATTAAATTGAATTGAATAACAAACCCGACCGGTGTTCAGTCATTCTTATTTTACGTTTACAATATTGAACAATATACCAATTGTTTAACACAATTTGTGTATGTACTTGTGCAAATTATTTCAGAGTCTGTTCTAAACCAAACGCTGAAAACATGTCAATATTCGAACTGCTATACATCGAGTGACAGGCAAGATATACATCAGGCTGCTGCAGTTATGTTCGAGATACGACACGGTGGCGGTCTTTCCACATCACCTCCAGTATCCGTTAACAAGAGAAATCCCGACCAGGCTTGGGTGTTTTTCATCGTGGAGTCACCGCAGCACAATGCCGATCCATCAGAGCCGTACTTTCAGCCGGGTTGGTTATTTTCTATGAATTGGTCGATGACCTTTATGCGAGATGCAGATATTTACTTTCCATACGGGACGCTAGAAAGGCGAACTGAGGTCCCCATCCGAAATTACAGCGCCATCTTTGATCAGAAAACCAAGTTCGCTGCTTGGTTTGTTGGCAATTGCATTACGCCGAATAAAAGGGAAACATATGTTCAAGAGCTCCAACGCGCGGGTGTAGATGTTGATATCTATGGCGCATGTGGCAACAAGAAAACAAATTTGCCGAGATTCAACACCGAGGCAGCGAAGAAAACTCTTGA